>APFE030570768.1:0-150401 GCA_000404065.3 Pinus taeda
ATTGTCTCGTTACTTGTAGCTTTGTTTTATCACACACCCAACCTAATGGATATGGCTTCTCATGAGGTTTTGTTTGTAATCCCAACTTCTTTACAATTGTTTTAGAAATCAAATTTACTTGTGATCCGCTATCAAACAAAGTATCAATCTTATTATGCTTGGAAATTACTCTAATACGAAAAAGCTCATTTCTTTCTCTCTCATTACTTTCATTATTAACAGATTGTGTAGAATTACTTGTGGATGCTTTAGAATATTTACCTCTAATACCTGTGGTTGTAACTATTGTTCCATCACCTGAATCTGACCCCAAGTCCTGCTGAATAGCTACATCATTCTCTCTCCTTACCACCAAGCTTCTTGGGTTTCAATTCTGGATGCAAAGACCAGCGATGTGCCTCATCGTTTCCTTCTCTCTTGCAATGAGTGCATGAAGGCTTATCCTTCTTTACAGTGTTTGCTTTCCTCTCCTTCCATTTCAGCTCCTTCTTTTCCTTGTTCTTACTTACAGAATATTTAGATGTTCCCCCAACCTCTGGGTTTACATTCTTACCTCTAGCTTCTAGATGCGTTGCTTAAACTGATACATCATCTAAGCTAGTGGGATTAAACATGAGTATAGTATGCTTTAAATAACCATGCAGACCACCTATATAATTCAATAAAGTCTCAGGTGAGTCTAATGATATTCCTAGATTTAAAGCTCTTTTCCTGAATTCCTGAGTATAACTTTGTACACTCTAACCCTTCAACTAGCAAATATTTTTCCAACTCATCATTGCTTGTTGCATGTAAGCTAAAGGATAGAATTGCTTTTTGATAGCAGAAACAAAGTCTTTCCAGGTAGAAAGGATTTTACCATGTTTTTTCAGATCAGCTTGTGTCTTGCCTTCCCACCATACTAGTGCAGTTCCTCCAAGTCGAAGGCTCGCTAGCTGAATCTTTCTCCTTTTTGAATCAATGTTCTGCACCCTACAATATACATCAATCTGTCTTATCCAATTATCTAGCTTCTCTACATTTATTTCTCCATCATAAATTGGCAAATCAAACTTCACATCTAATTTAATCAAAGAAGTTTTCTTCTTTTTCTTTCCAGGGCTAGTTTTATGTGAAGAAGATGATGAGGATGATGAAGGTGATGGTGGAGGAGTTGGTGAAGGAGGAATTTCTCCTTTTCCTTTGCCTTCTAGAGAGGCAACTAGAAAAGGTTTCTCTACTCCTTTGTCTGATTTAGGTGTTGAGGGGCTTTCACCTCGACCCTTCTTAAATTCCATATACATCTCTTCCACCATGGCTTGGAGTGCCTTAAAACCTTCCATAAATTGAGATTATGATCCCAATGGAGTTTCTTCTGCCATTCTCCTCTGAGAATAGACTCTTCCAATCTCTGGATTAGCCTCAACAAGTTCTCCTTCTCCTAGTCTGAGCTTTAATCTAGTTAGCATTCAAGCTTGTCTAACCTTAACAAAACCTAAAGCTTTGATACCACTTGATCTGAAAATGAGATCTTAAATCAATATAAAGGTATTACAGACTCATGTGTAGGAATGCCTATATTACTTAGTGCAATGGATCGAAAATATTGTGAATAATATAGACAATGAGAACTTAGAAAACATAACAGTCACACACATTAACATAGCAAAATAATAAGGAGTTCACCAGACTTCCTGGCTATGTCTCCTGGTCCAGCTTTCAGTGTTGACCTCTATATTGTGTCTTCAAGAGCAGATTATTACAAGTGTGAGCTCAAACTTAGTCTCAACACAACAGTGACAAAACAACAAGGATTTACTAGAAATCCTCAAGTCTACAAGAGTACACAGACTCTCCCTCTTGCTCTCTGTCTTCTACTTTCCCTCTGTCTCAGCAACTGCCTCCTCTGTCTCTGCCATTGAATGGCTTTTAAGCCTATCGGCACTTGTCTGTTCGTCTCCCCTTTTGGGCTCTCTGGCTCTTGGCCGCTGTCCCTTCCTCTCCTTCTAGAGCATTTAACAATCATTTCTAAACTCCCTAAGGCATGGTGGCCACTTGTTCATAATGGAAAGGACCACTAGCATGGGTGAAATCCCAAAAAGTCCTTTCTCTGTTTACACAAAGAAATACATAGAAACACTGAAAAATCCATAAAAACACTTTCTATCGGAATTCAAATAACATTGAATCCACCATATAATCCCTATCGAGTCTGTATTATATCGTTGTCACAAGCCCACCATTGATCTGCATGATCTTCGATCCAACGGCTAATATCCATTTCAGGCGGCTTATGTGCATGGAGATTACCCACCTGAAAAGGTGGTTTTCTCTCTCCTGCGCCAAGCCACGTGTCGACCAATGTATGGGATCGAGCAGATCCCATCAAATACCACTTATTGCCTGAGGCCCGCCTGAAATCCCTACTTACCACAGAACTCAAATAATATAAAGCTACATTTATAAACCTTTCGGGTCCGGTTTTATCGTTTCAGGCGCATTTCTATGTATTTCAGTTTTACAACAGAAATGCGTAATTACATAGAAAAACCCGACAAATCCCTTTTTATCGGAACTCAAAATTTATCAAGTCGCTTCTATAAACCCTGTCGGGTTCGGCTTATCGCAAAGTCGCATGTTGTGTCAGCCCCACTCCTTTGTGTCACTGCGATGCGATATTGCGATGCGAGATACCGCAATTGCATATCGCATGGTCTTCGGGCCTCCGGCAAGTCTTCCCTTGTGCTTTAGCGATGCAATATCGCGAGTTGATCTAGGCCATTTATCTGCGTGCTCGATCAACGGTCCTCATTAAATCGCACTGATCACTATTGCGATTTCCATAGGGTTGATTTCAATGTACTCCGCTGAGTTCTCCCAATTGCGATATTCTGATTAGATTTGGACTGTTGATCGATCTGATCTGACAACTCCTGTGTAGCGTGGCTTCCACCTTCGCTTACCTCTGTTTTCCACCATTCTTTCACTGTTTTTCCTTCCGATAGTGTTTCTGATAGTTAAGATATATGAAGACTTAGAGATTTTAGGATCCATTTTGGATCAGGTACCCCTATGGGTGAGGTGAAGATGTCCTTGTACTCTTATACAACCTTTTCTATTTATTGCTGTCATGCGGGGGAGCCCTGTCTGGAGGTCGTGACCGTAATGTTATTCTTTTCCTAAGGATGAATCATAAAGAACACAAATTTCCTAGTCTGGGAAATGATCTTACTACATTTCTTCAAAGTGATCAAAGAAATGGCAGTAGGTAGTACTACCTTCGGTATCCTATACAACTTGTTGTCCAAAGTAATAATAACAGTGTGAGGCCTAGACTCATACACAGCATGTTGCTTCCATAAGTATGGCTGGCCTAATAAAAAATCACAAAATTCAAGAGGGGTAACATCACACAGTACCTCATATGTGAAGAGCTTGATGTTGTAGGGAAGGCGACACTATTGGCTGACGCAAAGATCTCACCCTTAGTGAATCCACATGATGGTGTACGTATGCAGGTGTGGTGTGGTCGGTAGGCCCAACCACTTCATGAATTCTACTGAAATGAGACTCTTTTGGCTCCCATTGTTGACAATGAACTAAAGCGAAGAACCCTTCACCCACATCTATGAATGGAAGATTTACTCCCCCTCCTTTGGATCTTTAGGCTCATCCTTTTGGATCTTTGTGGTGGAAACAATGGCACTAGGCTCTACATCAATAATATGCTTCCATTTTTCATTCCCCTTTTCATTTTCTGACTCAATGTCAGAACATGCATCTAATTCGGAAGCCTTCAGCTCGACCACCAGTGATTGCTTGGCTTGGAACTCACTTGTCTTGTGAGTGGGGCTCTTATGGAACTCACACCATTTTCCTGTGTCTTTTGTCTTTGTCGTGTTCTTCTTTGCTTGCAGCTTCAGCAGGTTGTCCTAGGTTTCCCTACCTTGGATTTATCTTCTTTTTTTCGATTTGGAGGCGTATTTCCCTTTCTTTGGATTCGCAGATCCAAAGTCTCCCTTATTCTATTTAAATTTATGCTCGATCTTGATAGTGTATCAATAGGCGGTGCCAAGCGAGGAGATGTCCAGGAACTCCATCTCGTCTTGGATGTACTTGTGTAGATAGTCGGTACTTGAGTATCAAATTTTGCTCATAATCCTTGATACCCAGCTTCGTACAAAGGGTATGGAAAACATTTGTGAACTCTAGCACATCTTGGTCCCTTCCCTGCCACAGCGTGGTCCACTTTATGTATTTATCTTCATAGCTCTTGAGAGGGTAATATTGTTCCTTGATGGTGTCTCGGAAAGAATTCCAAGTGGTTGCGGTTGAAAATAGTGAGGATTCCCTCTCATCCTTTTGTTCATAGTAGGTTTCCCACCAGTCCTTGACATGTGGGGCGGCTTTGAGGAGTGAAAAAATAATCTTTTCAAAGGATCTGGGCAAAGTTCTCCATCATCGTGTTCCTTTGTCACTCGAGGGCTTCCTTGAGCAATGTTTTGAAAGGACCTCCTGCGCCCTCATCTTTCTTTTCTTCTACCATGGTAGGTCGTCATGGCCTGCGAGGCTGGTCATGCAAAGGTTCAACCAAATCGATCCCTAACTCCTTATACCCTAGCCTCATTGGGGACATGCAAAGAAAAACAGAGAAAAAGTAAACCGCTATGATACCACTGATCCAGACTTATGCAGGAATGCAACAAAATACATATATACACATAAACATAGAGATGTAGCAAAAATAAAACTTCATTTCATTAATATCAAAGAACTGAAATATGCTTACATACAGAAATAGAAATAAACTAGCTCGGGCGATGGTAACCTATCTCTGAGAAGAGATGTGGTGGTTACATGCCTCTAAACTGTATTATAATGAGGCTCAAAGGCCTATTTATTATTGAGAAACAATGGAAAACCCTAAACATCAAGAAACCTAACCTTAGGAGATGAAGCGCCAAAACTGTGGGCATCGTTTGGATAAATTGGTACATCAACTTCTCGGGGTCATAAGTTTGGCGTACACTCTTCATTTGGCTATTCTAATACCTTGTTTCTAAGATTTCAAAGAAGAGTTCGAAAACAAATAGGTAAATCAGTTTGGGACTTTTCCAGTCTCTCTGTTTTCCCTAAAAATGTCTTTTAGTCCCTCACAACGACCCCAGAAGTTTAGGACCTAAAAAACTGCCAAAAATAGTAAGTTGTGCTACAGTTAAGGAAACTGAAAAGAAACAATGGTGGGGTTCCAAGTGGAATAGGTGGGTGGCCACCAATATCCACCTGAATCATAAATGAAAACAACATACATCACAAATATTCAAAGAATAGTCTTACAATATTTATGACATATGCATGAAAGTTTGTTGGCTCAATGAGCTTCGAAATTAAAAAAAAAAAAAAAAAAAAGTTCCAAGATACATTAGTATACTAAACACCACTAGCTCCAATAGTGGAGCATTAGAGTAACCACTTGCTCCTCCAAAAGAACTATCTTCCTCTCTAATGCCTGGTAGGAGGAAACAAGGTGAAAATTCCTTCGCATGAGCTATGAGGGTGTAAATATAACAAATGGGGTGACCATTCACCTCCCTTGTGGCTCTTCGACTACCCTTGTTGTAACATGTTTTAAATTATATGTGATGTACATGTTAAACATAAGTGTAAAAATAAAAATAAAAGTCAAATATTGAAAGAGGATAAGAAAAATGTGTAAGTACTTTTTGTTATTTGATTAAACTAAGTTATGTTGGTTTATCAAAGTATTTTGCATTACTAATATCTTGTACCTATTAAGTTTATTTTAATAAATTGAGACGGACAGTGGGACCCTGTAGTGGAAATCAGAGGTGTTAAAGTGTGAACAAGTTGATGGTGCACAAAAGGCAGAGAGGATGGGACCTGCCCAATGGAGAAAACCCGACAGCACAACTAAATCGAAGATTAACATAGGCAGTGCCCCACAAAGACTTTTGTCAGGCTTGTTGACTTTTAAATGAACGGTGTAGATTTATTGCTAGGGAGCCACCCAGAAATTGGTCCCATACAGATTAGTCCCCTTGCAATGACAACAGCGAGCGAGCTAGCTCATTCTAATTTCATTCACCATGTCAGGTTCATTTGTCCAACTATCCTCCAAACTGTCAAATCCTCCATTTAATTAGGTCTTTTCCCACAGTGGAATTTAATGTCGTTTTCCCTCTTATAATTTCTCATTCCACTATAAAAACCTTTTCTTGGCTTTTGCTCGGTACATTGTCTTGTTGTCTGCTACCAAGAAATTCAAAGTCCAGCTCATGTCCAAGTCAACCTCGTCACTAGTACCAGGTATTTTTCCATAATCAATCATTTATCTTTTAAAAATGGCTAAGAAAATTGTTTTATTCAGTTCATTCCGCTCATGGATACTGAAAGAGATGTCTTTGATGTTACTTTTCCCTATCATTTATCATGAATTCTACCAACATGTCCAGTTAAACCAGTCCAATTCCCCAATTTATGCTACAATGGTAAAATCTAGTGTGTTGGAAACCTTTTTCCCTCAAACATACATGTTTTCTGAATTTATTCATTGGCTAGTTTCAGCAATGTATCCTCAAAGGTGTTTTGTGATAAATAGGTTGGGAGAAAGTGTTTTTCAAGTGTCCTCTCTTTTGATTCAGCAAGCATTGTGCTATCCTTCTGCAAAGTCTTACTTCTTTTTCTCCGAAGAATCATTGACTTATTATTTTGAAGAATTATCCGAACAAGAATCTGTTGTAATTCTCTTGTATTTAATGACTAATGGAAAACAATTCCCTATTGATTCTACTCATTTTCCCTTGGAAATTTTTGTTGAAGATGTAAGAACAGTTCTTCAAATGTTGGCCATAATTTTAGGGAAAGAGGACATTACAGTAGTTGACAAAGCAATTTTAGGGATGGTTGTTGTAATGATGAAGCCTGGAGTTGTATTAGATATACCAACCTAATGGGAAAAAGAAATTAATGTCCAGTTCATGAATTTCACTCTTACAGGTTGTTTTAGGTTTCCTTCACTTGTAACATATTTATTCTTGTATTCTAGTGTTGAGAAATTCATGCTTCTAGGGTTGAATATTATGGACACCCTCAAGCATAAACAATTAGTGTTCTTCTGGACTGATATAGTAAGAATTGATCCTAGAAATGAGGGTATGTCCTATTTTGCCTCAATAGTTTACCTGCACCATCTTTACTCCATGAAGCCCAATATTTTCTTCAAGTGAGTAAAGATGTAAAGGTTGGAGATTGGTTTTATTTCCAAGATCATGTTGAAATAAGGTTATATACAGTTGAGGTTGAGCCCTACAGATTACCAACTATTTTTCCCATGAGGATTTTTCCCTTGAATTCATTAGACAGAGTCTAAATGTGGATCAAGTACATTTTGTACCTGCCAAGAAGGGACTCCTTTTTAGGTTTCCTAGGACTGTTAAACCATTCATTGTGAATACTAGGCAAGCAATAGATGAAGTTCAAAAATTGTTGGAAGGGGTAAATTTATTATTAGAAGAGAAATGGGCTTATGATCAATATCATATATTTTCCAATAGAAGAATAGGAAATTGATATGCTCCTTTTGTGCATGAATTAAAACCAGAAATTGAGAAACTAGCAAATGGAGGGCAGTCAACTCCCTTGGGAAATATAGATATTGAGACCCCTCTTGCTACTGAAAAGAACCTAAAGAGAGGCAGGTCAAAGGTAGTTGATCTAGACGAAGAGGAATATAGAGCAGCAAAAGGGGCAAGGATGTCTGAAGAGGTTGGTGCATCAATAGCTCCCAGTATACAATTGCAATTAGGGGAAACTTTTTGTACTTCTTCTTCTCCAATTTTAGGGGAGTTGTTACACAACATTTTGTCACACCTCCTACACTTCCCTATGACATACTGTGAAGTGCCTGAAACATAACCATTATGCAGTGTACTCATTCATGTATATATCTCAAATCCCTCCTAAATACTTTGATTGGAAAATGCCTTGAGATTTCCCTGAAGAAATAGCTCTTAAAACCCTAAAATGAGAATCATCACTCTTATAAGGTTTAAAACAGTGATGTTTTCATGTTGAATTGTACTTGACCAGCGATGGAATGGCTATGTTCCCTTGCATGCCTGCGATGATCGCAAAGAGGTAATTTTCCCAAAGAGGGTGAGAAGCTTCCAGATTGATGAGCTGGAGGTTGTTTGGCATATATGAGGTTGAATCCTCCCAACTTGGCCTCTTAGTCTTATACCTTTGAGCTACCTCCTTGAGATGAGGGCCTAATCCTATCTTTGGATAGGTCCTAACTCCCTTTCCCAGCCTATAAATTCATCCTCTCCCATTCCCAATGGTTGTTCTATGTCTATTTGCACCCTTATGCTAAGATTGTGCCTAGAGGCTATTCATTTGACTTGCAGAAGGAGTGCTTGGAGAGTTCTTGGTTTGGACTTGGATTACGACTCAAGGAGAGCCTATCAACATCAAGGCTTTGGTTGTAAGCTTCCCTTTGTTTTCTAATAATACACACCTGTTGGTCCATCTTCCCAAAATGTGTATGTTCATGTATCATTTAGCTTTACATTCCTTGATTAGTTAAGTAGGTTTCTATTGGATTTGTTATTTGTTTTGGTATGTCTTGTTGTGTCTTGATCACTTGTGCAGGTACATAAACACTAAGAGAAGTAGGAACAAGCATGTGACGCAAGTGGTTCAGGGTCCTCAAAAAAGGAAATCAGAATAGCATCAGAATGAGATAGGCCATATCCTTCGTTCTTCTTTTCAATTGTAATCTAGCAAGATGTCTAATTGATTGTCACTTTAGTTACTAGACCCACTCATTGGGCTAGAGAGATCATCTATGTCCGCAGAGAGGATTAACCTTGTCAACAAAATGGCAACTCCAATGGGGAGCCTGTGATCCTTTCCTTCCAATTCTTCACCTTGTATTTTGATGAGTTTGATCAACCATTCATTCCCAAACTTCATTGTTTGTCTGTGGTCAGTCTCACTTTCTGGTAGATGCTTGAAGGTTGCTGATTTGAGTTGTTCTTGAATATTTTGTGTTTTTTCTTTGTTTTTCTCGCCCATCATGTTTTTGGCCCTCACAGTCGTAATGATATCACAAATCTGTTGATTACAATAGTGATGATCACTGCTTTTCTCTTAATAGGTGCAATGATAGCAAAAGTTAAAGGAATTTAGGTTTTGTCTTCTTGTTTTCAGTTCTTTTTTCCTTCTCCCAGTGATTTACCAGTGTGTTTTTAGTTGAATCTTTCCTTTTCTAGTTACAATCGCCTCTTAACTTGGCTTAAGTGTGTTTGAAGTTTTATTATTCTTTTGATGGTTTCTAGGGCTTCTAGGTCATCCTTCATCCGCTCGTTGGACTTCTCATCACAAATAAATTACATGTGTTAAAGAGTATTTTGTGTGTTTGGGCATCCTTTGCAAATCACTTTTGGTTCTTGTGCCTTAAGTTGGTTTAATTAGTGTCGGATTGAGTAGATGTTGTGAAAGTTGCTTAAGTTCCATTTGACAAACAATAGACTACAAATTGATTGTCTCATTTGAATCGAAAAGAAGTGTTTGCTATGAATTTGTGTTTCGAAAAGCGAAAGTGAAAGTACTTATCTTTTCAATAGTTTTCGAAGCATTTTTTTTTGCATTCAAATCATTAATGTGAAAGAGACTTTCATGTTTGTTGGCTTGCTTGCATTCTCTTTTAATTTTTTACATTAGATTACAATGATTGCACTAAAGTGAAAAAAAGAAAAAATCATCATTATATCTTAAGGTTTCGCTTTAAGGTTTTTGTGTTAGCATTGCATTTGCTTATGATATGAAAGATTAGATTTCATGTTTTTTCATTTAGCATTTGAAAATTATCATTACTACACTTTTGCTTGTTTGATGCATGATTCGAGTGTCTCTCTTCCTTACATAGGTATCTTTCATCGAATGAAAGGATTTCAATTTCATCATCTAGTTTCATTTTAGGAACAAGTAACATTGTTAAGGCCTTGAAATCGAAACATAATTCCAAGATCGACTTTAAAATCTATAAATTAATATAAGGAGCATTTGAAACATTAACATTCATACTTAGTGGTCTAGGCTAGAGATGTCTTCCAACGTCTATAAAACTTAGCAATTATCGTTCGCATTGGCATTAGACAGCGCTAGCATGGACTTGTGCTCCCCGTATCATCGAGTATATAAAGGGAGACCCTCTTAGGTTGCAACCCTTTATCCATAGGAAGTCAAGTCTACCACCATGTAAACATGATATATTGAACACAACATTCGGGGAGATTGCCTGCACGTATGTCAAGTCCTTGGTAAATTTATTTGCTGAGGTGTATATTGCAGTTCACGGTTACTTGATACTCCTTTTGCCTAGAGTTACCTAAGTGGTCATTTTGATCTCTTCTAACTCTTTAAATTTGAAAATATCATCGAGCACTTGTCCTTTCGAGCTTGCTAAACGATTTAAAGTGACTAGAGTCACCTTTTCATCCTTTTCTCAACCCTTAAAAGATGAAAAGGCAAAGTTTTTGTTACTAAAAATAATTGCCCACGATAAAATGTCGAACCCAAGCAATTGCTTCTTGGACCAATATTGAGTAATTCCCTATTAATTCCAAGATTGTTAATAAATCCCTCAATGAATCTCCTTTCCTTTTCTGCTCTTGAGAGGAAGTCATTGTGGCTGAACCATTGAGTTCATCTCATAGATCCCCTTCATTGTCTGATACTGAAGGGTCCTCCCAAGGAGTTCATCTGGAGCTTACTCAGTCACTTGAAGATAAAGTTTTTGAACTTGGGATTGTTCCAAGTATCCAACCCATGTCTTCTTGTCCAACTACATCGGATTCCTGGTCACCTCAAGAATCCGATCTTGATACCCCTGAAAATCTTATTCTGACCCCGGAGAGTCTGCAGACTCTTGAGAGTCTGCAGAGGCTTGTTATTTATGCGTCGAATCCATTATTCGATTTTATTGTGATATCTCCTCAGCATCCTTACAGTCCTTATGATTAGCCTGGTATTCCTTTGGAATTATCTCCTCGCACATCTCGGGTTCCTCTTCACCAGTTGTTTCCTTCTATGGAGTTAGAGGGTGAAATCCCAACCTCTTCTTCGGGTCATTCAAAAGTTTATGCTACCCATACTCTTCATATCGATGATGAACAAGGATATGAATTTCCTCCAGAAGGTTTTCCTTTTACAGGAAGAGTCTTGTCTCTCACCTTTCCTGAAAATAGTGGACCCATGTTGCCACCTAGTTATACAACCTTAGCTCAGTGAGTTTCTGGTACTCCTAGTATTTCGTCATTGTATCAAAATCCCATTTGGTCTTCAAATGCAATGCCTATATCTAATATGTACATTCCAAATGTGACCTCTCGAACTTCTGTACAAATTGTTGTCATGTCAGTTCCCGTTCAAACTACGATTCCATCGCAGCCTATCTCGTCGTTTCAACTGACCCTTCCGATACAACTGATTTTTTCAAGTCAAGTTTCAGTTAGTCTTCTACCCCTCCGTCAAGTGGACAGAATATACCACCGCCTGGGGGGCAAGATCTGAATACTCCTCTTGTGTCAGGTGAAACCAATGTGAGTGGATTACAAACTCACATGGTTGGAGTTAATCAACCTTATTATGGTGGTATTCCTAACCCTATTGGTCCATCCAGGTCAGGTAACATCCAATATCAACAGCCTTATATGGCTCAGATTCCACTCCAACAGGCTTATCTCCCATATGGTTCGCAAGCCTTGGTTAATATGTCTTACATTCATCAAGCAGGAGCTTATGTCCAACCTGGTCAATCCACTATTCCTGGTGGATATGGTTAGATTCAATTCAGAAATCACCAATACCCACAGGTTATATCCCAAGGAACTGTCCACCAACCCTGACAGCAGTAAGGACAACCTTTGCAGTAGCAAGGACAACCTTTGCAACAGCAAGGGAAACCTTCACAGCAGCAAGGGCAACCTTTGTAGCAGCAAGGGAAAACATTGCATTAGCAAGGGAAACTGTTACAGCAGCAAGGGAAACCTTTGTCGCAGTCTCAGCAGCCTTTAGAGTAGAAAACTCAGTTTGTTCTGCAGTATACTCAACCTTTGTACTCGCAAGGCCAACCTTTGTAGTAGCAAGGTCAACCTTTACAGTAGCAAAGTCACCCTTTGCAACAACAAGGTCAACCTTTGCAGTAACAAGCTTTATATGTGTATCAACAAGGTCAGACCTTGCAAACACAAGGTCAACCCTGCAACAGTAGGCTCAATCTCCTTATGTCCAAGGTCAACAGGTTCAACAACCTTATAACCCATATGTCGCGTACAATGCTTATCAACAGCCTATGGTAGGTCAATATCAAACCTACCCTTGACAAAATCCACCTTATGGACAGGGTAACCTTCAGTGGGGCCAAAATCCTCCACTGTGGGGGAAAATCCTTACCAACAAGGATAGAACCCGCAGTTTGGGTCTCCTCAAAGACCCTATATGTCATTCAACACGCAATTGCCTTTCTTGGCTATGTTGGAGTTTCCTGATGTCTCGAGGCTCATAAATGATCTCATTCTTCATTTGCCTTACTAGCTCCCAGTTCCAACTAAAATTCCAAGAAATTGCCCCAAATTCAAAGGAAAGTCTAAGGAGGACCCATAAGCCCATGTGATGACATATCACCTATGGTGCTCCTCCAATTTGTATGTCGATGATTATATCTATCTTTGCCTCTTTCAGAGAACCCTCACAGGTGTTGCCACAAAATGGTATATCGAGTTGCTTTGAGCTACCTATGCTGACTTCAACTCTCTAGCTATGGCCTTCCTCACCCACTTCCAATTACTGGTTCACTATGAAACTAGCACTCATTTTCTAACATCCATTAAGCAAGATACTGCGACCCACATTTCTGATCATATCCATGAATGGAGACGTCAGCGTCGCCTGATCAAATTTGAGATTGCTGATGAGTTGTTGACTGAATGGTTCACAAAATCATCCATTAACAAGATTGCGAAAGATACAGCTATGGGTGGATGTGTTACTGAAGAGCAAGCTATTTCCCATGCTCAGTATCTAGACTTAGTCTATTCGCAATATGTCATGTTATATGAGATGTTTCCTAATGCTCCAAGACCATCTTCAGATCTGACAGCTTCAAATTATCCCTATTTACCACCTGTTAATGGTGTGATTGGTTTTGTGTCTCAGACTTCCATGAAAGCTTCTTCGAAGTAGAAATATGTTTCAAGCACTAGTTCCAATAATCCTTTGAAAAATTCATCAAGTCCTGGTAAAACCTCTGAGGTACATGTTGTTCAATCTACCACAGCAGATAAGGCCTCCAATGGTAAGAAAAAGGGCAAGGGTAAATCCAAAGCCGATGCCCCAAAACAAGATCCACCCAAATCATCTGTTGATGATGCTTCTATGAGGAAGACGAAATATCCTTGCCTCATATGTGAGGAAGATCATTACACCAAGGATTGTCCCTGGTGTTCTGAAGTTAGCCACTTGTTGAAAGGGACTCTAGTTATTTTAAAAGAACCTTTTCCATCTCAGCAGACGCAGTTGGTAGACCAACCGCAATCCTCTGCCTCCTCTAGTTCCCAAGTTTTCATGATGTAAGATTCATCACCTATTTTTATTGCTACTCGAACAAAGGACTATCAAACGACGCATAAACAAACGGTGGAGAAAGAAGTCACTGATATACCTTCTACTTCTACTCTGTCTAGTTCTGGTTAGCTCCATATTGAGCACCCTAACAGTGAACCCGTAATCCCACCACTTACCAAAGGTGTACTTCAGAAATCATCTTATAATATGAATGCTAGAGCTATAAAACACTACAATATTGTTGAGGATTTAGCTCAAGAACCTTCAGCGATGTCTGCTTTGGAGGTTCTTCAAACCTGTCCAATGCAGCAGAAATCATTGTTGTCTGCTATAGGCGCTATTGATCCTGCCGATTCGAGTCTGATTACCTTTGATCTTGAAAACCATGTTCCTTGTCTTCCTCATCAGATTGCTTTTCTGATACAAGTTCTTATCAAAGGAAAGATAATTCATCGGATTGTTATTGATGAAGGTGCTTCTCTTAACTAGTCCCCAAACACTTTGGAGGCCTTTGATGGAAGAGGCTCCCATCCATATGGTATTCTCACCAACTTTTTGATTACATTGGAAGTAAATATCATTGAATTAGAAGTGGAAATTGTAGATGCAAATCTCAACTACAACCTTCTTCTCGATCGAAGTTGGACCCACTCTATGTTTTGTGCAGTTTCTTCTTTGTTTCGGGTGCTTCGTTTTCCTCACAAAGGAAAAATTGTCACCATCAACCAACTACCTTTCTTCTCTTCTGGTCCATCAAACGGAAACGTCTCTTACGTGGGAAATATTGAGATTAATTATGAGAGTGTGGGGGAAGGTCTCTTCAAAGACTCTGCTTTAATGGGTACTTCTACTCTCCCACCTTTAAATGTTACATCAATCAATATGATCTTGGTTTCTACGGATCCTTGGATTATTCCTACCCCAGATCAAATTGATTCATTTGGCAATTCTATGCTTTTAGGTCCGTTGGAGCAAAATTACCAAGAAATTGTCTTAGCTTCGATGGCCGCTTCGGAAAGTCATATTGTTTTCAGTATGAACTTGGACACTTATATGCCATCTCCTTGGCTTGGTTCTTGGGACTCTCCAGATCCTTTGAACGAGACATTCCCCAATGACGAGAGTATCGCTGAGGTCATGTCTTTGGAAGAAACTCCTTGTAACAGTCTCCATGATCGTTCTTCATTCCTTCCCAGCCTTAGTGAGATGCCTTCGTGTCTTGAAGAATTTGTTTCTCATTGCCCCACACCCCCACTTCAAACACATGTTCTGGTGCATGAGGTCCAGTTGGAGGGTAATATGGGAAACATCACTACTACTATGCCTCTTGACAATTCCATTAAACCTAGAATTGTCGAGAACATTCATATTAGGGTTTCATGTTCTCCATATGAGATCAGGGTTTACACTCAACTTTTCAAAGAAGTTCAAGACGTCTTCATGTGGTCATATGAGTAAATGCCTGGTATTGACCCAACAATAGTGGTGCATGAAATACTGACTTATCCTGGTGCAAATCCTGTTCGCCAATGGTTTTGCCCCTTGCATCCTCAAAAGGTTGATGCTATTAAAGCAGAAGTGGAGAAGCTTTTAAAAGATGGTTTTATTTATCCCATCTCATTGACAGATTGGGTGTCCAACATTGTCCATGTTGCTAAAAAGCAAGGCACGATCTGTGTCTGTGTTTATTACTACGATATCAATCATGCATGTTCAAAAGACAAGTATCCCACTCCATTTATCGTACAGATCATTGACGAGCGCTCCGGGAGTGATATTTTCTTGTTCATGGATGGTTTTTCTGGCTACAACCACATCAACATTTCACCTGTTGATCAACATAAAACGGCCTTTATCTGTCCCTGGGGCACTTTTTCTTATAAAAAGCTTCCTTTCTGTTTAAAAAATGTTGGTGCTACCTTCCAAAGAGCAATGTCTTATGTGTTTCACAATATTCGACACATTGTTCAGCCTTATCTTGACAACTTACCAGCTCATTCCGTTAAGCGTCATGACCATCCAGATCACTTAAGATCAATCTTTCTACGATTTCGGCATTATAACATCCATCTCAATCCACACAAGTTTGTTTTTTGCGTTGAATCTGGTCGACTCTTAGGTTTTGTGGTGTCTCGCGAAGGTATCCAAATCGATCCTTTAAAATTTTAGGCCATTGTCAACTTTCCCCCCCCCCCCATGCCTCATTGTTGTAATTGCAAACCCTGCAAGGAAAGGCTAACTTTCTCCGTCGATTAATTCCTAATTACATTGAACTTGCCAAGGGTTTTACTCACCTACTTAAGAAGGGGATCCCTTTCATTTGGGATGAATTTGCCCAAAAATCCTTCAATGCTTTGAAAGGCACACTTATCAATGCGCCTTTACTGCATCCCCCTAATTATCGACATGATTATTTCCTATACTTGGTTGCAACTGATACTACTATTGCTATGGTGTTAGTTCAGGATGATGACGATGGAAACAAGCACGTGGTTTATTATTTAAGATGAAATCTTCTCGATATTGAGTCTCGATATGCCCATGTCGAGAAGCTTGCCTTAGAAGCAGTCCATGTTGTCCAAAGATTTCGACACTATATCCTTTTATAGAAAACCACAATGATTTCTGATTGCAACCCCATGACCTATATACTGACTTGTTAGTTACTAGGGGGAAATTACTCCAAATGGATCATTACCCTATAGGAGTCTGATTTGGAGTTTACTACCGCCAAATCAAAGAAATCGCTCATTTTTATTGAGTTGATATGTGCCCTTTCATTTGCAAGCACTTCTACTGATTTCACTGAGAAAATTCCGATGAAACTCTATTTTTATTCGTACTCTCGACCTGTGGTATGGAGATATTATCGTTTATCTTCAAACCCATACTTTCCAATCCGAGTTGTCTCAATCTGATAGACGTTGCATTCGGCATCAGTCCCAACCTTATCGGATCCTTGGTGATGCATTATATCAGGTCGGTGTGGACTCTATTCTTTGCAAGTGTCTCACCCTAGGAGAGGTTGAACGGGTCTTGAATGATTGCCACTGTGGTGCCTATGGTAGTCATATGTCAGGCTACACCACTGATCAGAAAATCCTTCGCGCTGGTTATTTTTGGCCTTCAATCTTCAAAGATTGTATTATAGTTGTTCAAAAATGCCATGACTACCAGATTTTCAACTGCAAACAGCGCACCCTACCCACACCCTTATGCCCAGTAGTTACCATTGGCCCATTCGCTAAATGGGGCATTGATTTCATGACATGTAACCCTCGCTCGGCCAAGGGGCATTGTTATATAATCGTCATCGTCGATTATTTTACTAAATGGGCCTAGGCGATGCCTACATACAATGTTGACGGTATCATTGCTACTCATTGCCTTTTTAACCACGTCATAGCACATTTTGTTGTTCCTCAAGCCATTGTGATTGACCATGGATCACATTTTCTTCAGTACATGATGGCAGAGCTTACTGCTTAGTTGGGCCTTCATCATGATAGCTCAACTCCTTATTATCCACAGGCCAATGGCCAAGCTAAAGAAATTAATAAAATTTTAATTACTATGCTTCGGCGTATCATTGGGAAGCATAAAAGGATTGGCATATGATGTTATTCTCAGTTCTCTGGGCTTATAGAACTTCCGCTAAGACGACCACCAGATTCACTCCATTCCAGCTGGTGTATGGTTTAGAGGCAACTCTTCCAATCAAATGTGAAATCCCTTCGCTCAAATTAGCTATCAAACTTCTTCTTAATACCTCCCCTGAAGAGGAACCGCTACTGTATCTTGAGAGGCTTGACAAGACTCATCGCATTGCTATGATGGTCATGGAAGCTCAAAGGAAATGTGTCAAAGCTCATTTTGACCAAACTGTTTCTCCTCGCACTTTTGCAGAAGGTAGCTTGGTCCTTCTTTATGATAAGGCCAATAATAAATTGGGAGCAAGAAAGTTCGAACCCATGTGGCATGGGCCCTACATCGTTAAGCGCATCTTACAAAAAGGTGCCTACGATCTACGTGATTATGAGGGAAATACATTGTCACAACCCCGCAATGGGTTGTATCTGAAGAAGTATTATGCGTGAAATTCATGTAATGGCTTTTGTACATTAGTGTGTCAATTCATTAATGTGCGTTTTTTAGTTTTGGTGTGTTTGTTTGCTTTGTAGACATGTGTTTTTCTGCTTACCCTGTGTTCCACTCGGTTTGAAAATGTCATCAAGCCATTATGTTGGTTTTGCTGATGGTTCTTGTCGTAGCACACGGAACTTGTCTTTCGTAGCATGGGTACTCTATGACCCTAATGGAGAGCTGATTAACTTACAAGGTATATGCCTTTGTTGAACAAACAATCATATTTTTGAATACAATGTAGTAATTG
Organism: Pinus taeda; assembly: GCA_000404065.3. Lineage (NCBI taxonomy): Eukaryota > Viridiplantae > Streptophyta > Pinopsida > Pinales > Pinaceae > Pinus > Pinus taeda. The sequence continues at coordinate 18,020 of APFE030570768.1, forward strand.
AACTCTTGTCAGAAGCAATTTCTCTTGGCATTAGGGATTTAGTTGTCAAGTTGGATTCACAACTCGTTGTGTTGCAATTAAACAATCATTACTCAATGAGAAATCCATAAATATTGCGTATGTATCTACGTGTTAGATTACTAGAAAGAAATTTTGATTTCATCACATATCAACATATTCCATGTAATTTAAATACATTAACAGATGCATTAGCAAATTTTGTTATTGATATGCATTTTCATCATTTATAAAACTGATCATATTATGGACACATAAGTAGGAAATAAAACATGCATATATATTGTGTTTGTTAGAGTGCTTACATCAAAATATCAAAAAATAGAGTGTTCTGGGACACTTGGCTTTCAAAAGCCTACAAATGTGTAAAAGCACTAGAAAGGCTATCAGCTTACACGGTGCTCACGATAGCACGAGACTGCTCTAATCACTCAGCCTAATAGCCAACACAGTCTCATAGAGACCCCCACTGTGTGTCTTTGCCAATGCAATGGAACCTCATCAATAGTGGCATACTTTGGGACTCCTCGAGTTATCGCCTCCAGGTTGCGCTCCATTTCAACTAAGGGGTCTGTCCCTTCTTCATAGTATGCACCCACTATCTATTGAGAAACTTGTCGTGCTATTGGAGACATGCCAGGTGGTCTCTTTGGTCCCACCTCTGCACATTTATCACAAGTTGAGTCTCAGTTTACACTTTTATAAAAAAATCATAAAACTTGAAAAAATCCAAAAACAGGTTTTTACCTGCACCAGTCCACCGTTCTCCTGGTGGCAAAGGTAGATATGGATCCCAACTGAAATTTATACCAACATAAGCATAATCATCTACTACCAGTAGTTGGCGTTCTAGCCGAGCGAAAAATTGTGGTGGATATTGCATATGCTGACCCGTTCCTCCTCGAGGCATGAGTTGACTCCATCTCACTAGTCTCAGATCTGGGGGGGCAGGATTTGGTACCTCTGCCCATCGACACCAAAATAAGGGCACTCGCTCTAAAAATAAGGTCACCAGTATCGATCTGAACTCGAATTGCTTTAGGTATCCATGCTTCCCCTTGGTCAGTTGTCTTTTCATATTTTCCAAAAGGCCTCCACACCAGTTTAATATGGTGGGAGTCAAACACGCAATAGCATATTGTAACTAGGATTTTGAAGCCTCATGCAAGGCTTGCATGTTCCATCCCCGCAGGAACATGCTACTAATATAAGTCCTTTCTTGGCTACTTGATTACCATCCGTCCATCCATTCATCCAGCCGCCCCGCCACCATGTCATCCAAAATCGGAGGGAGCAAGGGGAGTATTCAGTCCTCAACTAAGGAAAACCATCATCCCACAGCATGGGAAGTTCCGACAAGTAACTCTCAAACACACGTGACATAGTGAACAAAATCATTCTCAGAACGAGGTATTTGGTGATTGTCGCAATCTTCACCTTCCCTCCATTGGTCATTTCGGCACCTGGACAATGCCTCCAGACTAGAGTTCTTGTACTTTCACCTCATAGGTGAGATCCAAAGAGTTGGATCACTTCCCCTCATCGGGACAATCCCGTAATGAAGTAGATATCTACCTCCTCAAGTTCTAGTTCCTAGCCTTTTATGATGAAGATCCCTCGATCTACATCCCAGAGACTGATCAAATAGGGAAGCAGTTCCATCTGGGCCTTTAACCCTATGGTCTTCAAGAAATTTAGCAACCCACAATTCCTCAGAGCGCTGATGCATTCAGGATTCTAAGCTACTTCATGGTCTTCGACCTCATGGCCTGTTTCTTTCCATTCCAAAACCATGGTCTCCTGCAAAACATAATTTAACACCAATTAATTCTTTTTTCGTGGATTAAAATCAAATATTTTGGCTTGAAAAGAAGGTTTTCTCTTCCAAAAACTCTACCTCGACAACATCACGCCTGTTTTTATAAACAGAGCGCTATCATCGCGTGGGCTTTTAGGCTTGAGCGCGATCATCATGGGTCTGATCACCATACCTGTGATGATCGTTAGTGCCCTAAAAATTGAAAATCCTTCGTTATAGAACATAAATTACCGTTAAAAATGCATAAAAAGGTGATAAAATGCAAGAGCAAGGATGGGCCTCTTACCTATTGCAGACGGTTCGCAAAATGACACTCTGAATCTCTCGTTACAACCACTTGAAAATCAAGAAAATTAGGGCACAAATGCAATTTCAAAGCTTACTATGGTAGAATGGTAAAAAATAAAATTACTTTTGGTTATTTATAAGTTTTGCAAGTCATTTTTGTCAATATTTTTATAATATTTTAATATTGTTTCTCGATATCAGTGATGGGTGTGTTTCTTTGTGCAGTTACAAGTACCTTCAAGTGAATAGTGATCATTATTGACTGATTCTTGCAAGTTTTATTTTATCTATTTTTCGGACTCATTAGATAAATGAGAAAGGAACCCCCTTGGAGTCATCTTTGAGCTCTTTCCTGACTCTCGAAAATTTAAAAAATTGCCAAGTAGTTATCGTTTTAAACTTGTTAAAGTAAATGAATCGATGTCACCTCAATATATGTTTACCCCTTTTTCGAGATGAGATTGACTACTTACAAAAAAGGTACACCTTGATCGACATGGTCAAGAAGTCCTCTAAGATATTGTTTTCTGCCTTTTCGGATTCAAGGGACAAATTACAAAAAGGGACATGATGGAGTTTTCTTTTTCGTCTCTTTTTCAAACTCTCTAAATATGAAAAAGATACCTAGTTATTCTTACGTCGAACTCGTTAAAATTTTACGGCGAAAGACTCGTCACCATGATGAGACTGAGTTTCTCCTTCCTAGGACTCATAAAACTTACTAGGATGGATTCATTCAAAGAATGAACTTACATGAAAAGCATATGTTATCCCCTTCAAAATTTTCATAAAAATAATTGGGGTACTCACTAGAAATAGTGGGGAAAAATGAAGATGAAACATCCTTTGTATAGGCAGCATGTCACTTTTGAACATGACACTCTTCTACTCTCGTGTCAGGTTTGGGATATCCTCACTCAGTCACTCGTCCTCCCAGGTTTGGGTGATCCATTTTTTCCTCTCATTTGACTATTTCATTTTTTCATCATGACCTTTAGTCCTATGTCGAGTCATATGCTGCCACACTCCAGAGTCATGTCATTAGTTTTCAATAGAAGTCCAATCTGCAGTTATTTACCTATAGAGTGTTTAAGTCATTGTTACAGCCTTGAAAATTATTCCACTTTATTCTTTGTTTCGTGTCGATGATTGGGGGTTCATCATTGCCCTTCTTCGATGGGTTACTTCCTGTCGACTTCAGCTCATTATCCAGGAAGATTACTTAGAAACTCCCTTTCAGTACCTTATATATTGCATGCCCTAATGGCAAGTCCTTCGCATCTGACGACAAGTCTTCATCATTGGATTTCGATCAGGTGATTCCACGAATGTTTGAATTCAACTTCATTATCACATTCACGGATTGTATTATTGTACCTTGAGAGCCATTGTCATTATTGGTGGTTTCTCTCATACCTGTTAACGGTCCACATCATTGGCCGGTAATCAGGTGGTTTTCTAGCATGTTTGACTTCAACACATTCATTCGCATGTTAGAATTCATAGTTTGATCGGGTCGAGATGGAGTGCAAGACCCTGAGTCTTGTCTAATATGATTCAGGTTGCATGGAGTTATATGTTTTTCATGATTGTATACATGTTTCTACTATACGGATTGCTATGATCATACCATGGGACTTTATATCTATGATGATCCTCATTATCTGGATGGTTGCGCCCATACCATGGATCTTTTCATATAGTCTTCATCATTTGAATGTTTGCACCCATGTCGTAGATTCATGTCTTGATCTCAGATATGTATATGTATATGCGTCCTTGATTTACAGGTCCCCTGACACTGTGTGTCCTCGTCCTTGCAAAATCTCGTAAAGCATCTCAGCCATCACTCCTCGTTCTATCTTCATGCTTTAGGGGGCATCTGTTACATAGTATTTTGTCTCACCTCCTGCACTTCCCTGTGACATACCCCGAAGTACCTAAAACATGACCATTATACAGTGTACTCGTTCATGTATACATCTCAGATCCCTCCTAAAGACTTTGATTTGAAAATTCCTTGAGCTTTCCATGAAGAAATAGCTCTTAAAACCATAAAATGAGAATCATCGCTCTTATAAGGTTTAAAATAGTGATGGTCGCATGTTGCATTGTACTTGACCATCGATGGCATCGCTCTGTTCCCTTGCATACCTGCGATGATTCCAAAGAGGTAATTTTCCCAAAGAGGATGAGAAGCTTCGTGATCTAGAAGCTTCCAGAGCGACGAGTTGGAGGTTGTTTGGCATAGATGAGGTTGAATCCTCCCAACTTGGCCTCTTAGTATTATCCCTATGAGATACCTCCTTGAGATGAGGGCCTAATCCTATCTTTCGAGAGGTCCTAACTCCCTTTCCCAGCCTATAAATTCATCCTCTCCCATTCGCAAATGGTTGGTCTATGTCTATTTGCACCCTTATGCTAAGATTATGTCTAGAGGCTATTCATTTGACTTGGAGAAGGAGGGCTTGGAGAGTTCTTGGTTTGGACTTGGATTACCACTCAAGGAGAGCCTATCAACATCAAGGCTTTGGTTGTAAGCTTCCCTTTGTTTTCTAATAATATATAATTGATGGTTTATCTTCCCAAAATGTATATGTTCATGTATCATTTAGCTTGACATTCCTTGATCAGTTAAGTAGGTTGCTATTGGATTTGTTATTTGTTTTGGTATATCTTATTGTGTCTTGGTCACTTGCGCAGGTGCATAAACACTGAGAGAAGCAGGAACAAGACTATGACACAAGCGGTTCATGGTCGTCAACAAAGGAAATCGAAATAGCATCAGAACGAGGTAGGTCATCTCCTTCGTTCTTCTTTTCAATTGTAATCTCAGAAGATGTCTAGTTGATTGTCACTTCAGTTGCTAGACCCACTTATTGGGCTAGAGGAATTGTGTCTATCCACAGAGAGGTTTAACCATGTCAATAGGATTCTTCTCAAGGTTCAGTTTCCATGATTAAACAAATGTTTTTGCAAGTCGAAGAAAGAAACAAGAAAATTAGAGAAAACATGGAATCCCAATCAGAAGCTCAGGTATCTTTTGAATATCAAACAAGGTTACTATTAGCTATGGATTTAGAGAAGAGTCAACTAAAATTTTCTCTATCTCATCCATCGGCAACGTCAGTAACATCTACAGCAGGGTTCAAGACTGTTAATTTAACAGTGGATGCAAAGAAGATTCCATTGCCTGATAAGATTAATCTGCATATGTAAACTAGGCAGTCAATTTTTCATGATTTATATAAATCTGCTTCAGTTGCTTCCAAAGTTGAAAATATGTTAGAGAAGGTGGTAAACCAACTGAAGTTGGAGAAAGAAAACTCCAGAGCTCTTAATACCCAAATGAAGAATTGAAAAAGATCATTGTTAAGATTGGTGTAAATCCATAAGATAGGTCTGCAGTTCATAAGTTACTGCAAAGTGTTGAGATAGAGATTCAAGCATTGAAAAAGAAGTTTAATTTTCCTTCAGCAGAACATCCCATGGATTCATAAGTAGTAGGGGTTGAGAAAGAAAAAGAATTATTGGTCTAAGAACTTCTAAAAAGGGAAGAGGAGATAATGAAGTTGAAGGAAATGAATCTTTATTTACAACAAAATATTGATTCACATGTATGCACAATTGTGGTTACAACAGATTCAGATGATCCTCCTAAGAAGCTGACTCGGGTTAGAACAAAGTTACATATTTCTGAAAATGAGTTAAAAAAAAAATGCAAACAGATTTGGACAATGTTGTGAAAATTATGAAAGCAACTGAGCAAGAGTTGTTTATGAACAAGGGGACTGCAGAAAAATACATATGGCATTTCTAGGCTTCTCAACAAGAAATTAAAGAATTGAAGGAAAAAGTGAAAGGAAATATTTCCCTGGTACAAGCATGAGAAATCTTTTGGAATGACATAATCATTATTGTAAAGAGTGTTTGGCAATTCCTAGTTATTATTGAAGAGGAGAAGATTATTGTTAGAGACTTAGAAGAAGTCGTCCTTAGTAATAAACAGAAGTTGCAGAATAGAGCCTAGTTTGCTAAGAAGTTAATCGACTTCTTAAACTCAAAGTCTACACAGGAAATGAAAGAGCTTGGAATAGAAGACAAGACAAGCATGTGATGGAGATAAATAAAATGATATTGAAAAATGCCTACAGGAAAGCAGCAGAGAAGAAATCGATGGATATTAAGGAAGCAGAGATGAGTTTTGATAAAATAACAAGGGTTGGTTTTCCATCCTGTTGGGATCAGCAAAACAATTTTTTATCCTGGGAACTGTATGAAACATTACTGGTAGAATCAAAAAGTAAAATCAACTCTACACATGAAAATACTGCAGCCTTAAAGGGAGCTACAACCGTCAACTTTCTTGATAAAGAATTTCAACTTGTCTGGATGATGAAGACTTTGTTTATTGAGAAGCCTACATACAGCATAATCACAAATTTCAAGATAGCACATGTTAAGTTTATAAATTACCCAAGTACAGGTACAAAGATCTGGAGGAAGACTAGGAATGGATGTCACCACAAGCTGCTGCTATAGTAGCAGAACCCTCTACTGCTCCACAATCTTAGATTGATTTGAGATGAAATGTTTACTAGAAGTTGTTATATTTTCAAGCCATGTATTTTTTATGTTTCAATGTAATGTTTGAATAGTTAGGTAATTAGGAGGTTGACAGTTCTGATAACTATCTTTTTGAAAAGTTTGTATAAATGTACTTCAGTAAGATGAAAAGAGGTTCTGGATTTTTGCAATACCACAGAGAGGACCTCTTTGTACTTTGATCTTCACTTTAATGAAAGAAACTTTCAGTGAATCCAGAAATTGTTGGGTATGATTTTGTTTCCATGTATCATATTATATATGTATTTCTTCATTGAAATAATTGAAGAAGTATGTTCTTTATTTACAGTTAATGGTTATAATTCTTTGTAAATTTAGAGGTTAAAAAAAAAAACTTAAAAACAGTGCTCTTCTTTCAAAGTTTCATTTCTCATCAAACACACTTTCTTCTAAGTTTATGATAAAATATTCTACAGAGAGTCTTTTATTTCGAAGCTTTAACCAACACTTCTCACAAATTTCAATCCATATTTATCAAACGGTTAAAGGCCATTCAAATTTGTATTCCATGTATTTAAGGTTAAAGGGTTTAAAATTTCATATTTTGGGGTTTTCAAACTGATGAGACAAAAAAATAATAAATCTGTAAATTTTAATGAATGTCTTGGGTACTAATTTCTACTCAGTCAGGAATTGTCTCCCAAAGTACAACAACCCTCATGATTGTTTGACTTCTCTATGACCTTTTGACTCCATGAATTTTCACATTCTATAGATAACTTTTGTACTTCCACTTTACATTATATTTCTCAGATATTGAAATTACATAATCCACAAATGATGTCACAAATAATGACTCATATACATCTTGACATGACATGACATGACATTGATGACATGGAGTGCATGATGATCACTCTTGTTGTTGTTATCTTTGTGTCTTCTTGAAATATGGAACATGTTCTTCTTCCTCCTCCTCCATAAAGCTTGAAGGTAGGGAGTCTTCAATGTGATCTTGATCTCCAGTTGTTGTCACAATTTGGTGTCCCTTTGTCTTTCTTGATCGATCAACTTGTCTTTATAGCTACAAATGTGTCTTCTAATAGGGTCTCCTTCTTCATCTCCATCATCATCCTACCATAACATTAAATAATACATGCAACTCAAATCCACCCATGACAAGACAACATCAATTTGATAAACCCATAGTCTAACATGCTTCATGACAACCATGAACTGAGTTGGAACCGGGTGATAGGTTGGGAGATTGTCTTAGGGATTGTACAATTGTATAGCTCAGGAGGTCAGGGGCCTAAATTGAGCCTTGAGACTGCACAGTGCACAATTCTGGCATGACAAGGCTAAACAACTGCGCATTTGAGGGGCTCAAGGGGTCAAGCTAAAGGCTTGAAGCTTGAGGTTGCCCACTGCGCAGTTCTGGAGCGACAGAGGCCTAAGGCTCGCGCAATTCATAGTTCAAGAGGTAAAGTCTTAGGCTTGTTTCTTGATATTGTGCAATGTGCAAACGACGATGGTTAGAGACAAGGGTTGCGCAGTTCTAGAGCTCAAGGACCAATGTTGAGTAGTGAGATTGCAGAGTGCACAGTTTTTAAATGCAGGGACTACGCATTACGCAGTGCCAAGAGGCAAGGTCTGATCGTGAGGGCTGATACTACGCAATGCGCAGTTATAGAAGACAGGGACTGCGCATTGCGTAATTCCAAGAGGCAAGGTCTCAGCTTGAGGGTTGATACTGCACAGTGCGCAGTTCAAAAAGGCTTAGTGAAGCCAAGTTGCTTGGAAAGGCATTTTTTTGGATTTGGATAAGTGTGGGATCAGTGAGGTGAAAGTGAGTAATGACAAGACATGAACATGATCACACACTTAGAATAGTTGACAACACAACATTGATCACTCGGAACACATGAATAACATACTTCCCTCAATGCGACGACATTGCAACAGCTTTTTCCAAGTGTGACACTAAAGGAACACTTTGCGACGACAATGACAACACTTGTGAGATAGTGCTTGAAACTTTGGGAATGAGTGTGATACATGTCTACATGATAAGAATGACTCATTAACACTAAGGTTACCCCTTGAAAAAAACCAAACTACATATGTGCGATGTGCGATGTTCGTCATGCTAAAAGACGACACTTTGATTTTCTTCTAAACACGACAAGAACACTTGGAGAAAACACATGTGATGACTCTTAATACTTGCGACGACAATATGCAAAGTCAAAGTAGGCTCTAAAATTCGAGTGTATGCCAAAATTTTGGAGGGTGTTGTAGCAGCGAAAACAAGTTGCTTTGGTAAAAACATCTAGTTATTTTTATATTTTTGAGTAGCTTGGGACCTTTGTGCATATAATTCATCCATGCATTATCTAACATTATGTTAGAGGTGGTAATTTTTCTTAAAAGGATCATCATAATCCTATTGCGACCATCATCTTGGGAAGGTCCTTGGAAGAAGAATTATGACAAGGCTAGGGATGAAGGAATGCAATAGGTCAAGATGTTGTCTCTTAAGGGAAAAGATCTATTTCTCTTCAAGTATAAGTTGCAAGATCATTGTAGGGAATATAGCTAGATGGTTACGTGAAAGCATAGGGAATGCATATTTAAGAAACTTTTTCTTTTGGATAAAGATTCATATGTACAGAATCCTGGAAAAGAAGTTGGACATGAAATATGCTTGGTATATGATATGATGCCTTAGGAAAAGAATTTGACTTACTCTAAAAATAATGAAATGTTGAATACTTTCTTGTTGGAATTTATATGTTCAACATCTAACATGATCTTCGAAAGAGTATGGTAACTTAGTAATCAAGTTGGAATTTTGGGCACTCTGATACTCATATGGAGAAGGACCATGAGAATGTTGATGCCTTGTTGAGAAATTCATCATAGTATGGTAAGAGTGTTGTTAATATCTATTATTGGTTATCTAGTTAACATATTGTTTTTATACCTAAAGGAATGTTGCAGGTATTCTTGATGATAGTTGAGGCAAGTTCAACTGTGTGGAATAGTTGAAGAATATGGAGAGGATCTCAATCTCTGATACCTGGAAACTATCAAGATGTGCTCATCTTGGGATTGGAAGGTAGCAGTGTAATAAGATAACCTAAAGGATAAAAGTTCGAGAAGGGAGATCACTTTCGAAGAAACTATGATAAGCTTGAAGTCTAGGAAGGCTCGACATAATGCCTTCATAAATGAAGACAATATGAAAGTGATATGAAAAATGGATGATTTGGAACCTATTGTGAGAAGATGGCTCCATGACCTATGATACCAAGAAAGGAAGCATGTTCAGTATAATGATATGTGGAGGAAAGGAGCAGTCGTGCAAGCTTTGAGTAATTGATAGTTGAATGAAAGACAAGTAAGAGAACTTGTAGTTATAAATTCTCTGAAGCATAACAACTATGGCCGAAGCAAGAAAAGTGATAGCTTGGAAACTTGAATGTAAAATACACACAAGTATTTAAAATAATAATTTATTAATATATATAAGATGTATAAGTGATGAATGTTTACAATGAGGACCCGCATTTATATACCTAAGCAGGTGTCCTTTCATGAATGGACATGTTTTTTAGACATGCCTTTTCACTTAACTTAATCACTATTTAGCCTAATTAATATTTAATTATTTAATATTTATATTTATTTTATTTAAGTATTTGTTATTAATTATATTCATAACATAGCCCCTTCCTTCAGAAGCTTTGTCCTCAAAGCTATATTACTAGCAATTGCCTTTGTCGTCACTAGTAGCCCAACATCTATAATTCGCTAGTAACTCTATTTTGAGACTAGGGTTATCTTCTATTTTTCTTTTTTCTGTTTTTTTCAATAATTTTTTTTTAATAATAATATTTTTTTGAATAACCTCATTTTAATTAATTTATTATATATATTAATAATTTATACTCATTTATCACCCTTTTTATATATATATATATATATACCTTTGGTAAATTCCTTCTTTTTTTTTTTAATGGTCATCTAAATCGAATTTTTTTTTTTTAAATGTCGATTTGGGCAGAATTTTTTCGAACCAGTGTGGTTCCGTCCCTTAGTCACGCTTGTTGACCTGACCTCACGAGGATGCACGTTTAAACATCGTGGCTCTCCGCTTCGTCACTTCAACATTGTGGCTTTCGGCTACGTCACCTCCACACTATGGCTTCCGGCTACCCCACAGCCTCTTCAACCATCAGAACCCTACAGCATATTTCCAGGCCCAGTAACTTACCACAACTACCCATAAACTTACCAGCGGAACCTTAATATTCTCTTCGCCTTTTGTCAGTATTTGGCTTTGGGTTTGATGATGGTGACGTCTTGGATCTGTATTTGGGTTTGCGTCTACCCATGGTGATTGGACCACGCCAATTGGCTTTGAGTTTGTTCTAAGATCCAAAACCAGTTCAAAAGAATAATTACAGTGCTTCGTCTCTTTACTACCATCTAACTGAGCCACTACTTTCGACATATCAGCATGCTAGGAAATTTCAGAATATATCGGCTTGAATAGGCGCATAATTGACTGATATATTAGAAAAGGTACCTCTGGATAAAGGTGGTCCTTTTGTGCAAGATCATCGAACGAAGGTATCAGCTGAGCATATGTTGTAATAGGTGTAACTGCACTAAGCAAGAACTCCACATAATGAAGCAATGTGCCATAGCACCTGTCAAACTTCTCGCTAACCATCTTTATATGTGGTGCGTTAGTCTTGATGACAACAATTGATCGATGTTGAGCTATAAGACACAACAGACGCACTGCTAGTTTGGCTCATCTTTTGGAAGTAAAGCATCTCTTAGTCTGCTCGTAGACTTGATTAGGGCCTTTTTATTTCTCGTAATCCCAAAATTTATGGCTTGATATCGAAGAATTTCATCGTCGGCCATTGCATCTAAATGTTCTTCTGTCATATTCTCTGTATATTGGACATTTTCGATTTGTTGGATTAGTTCTTGCAGGAGAACAAGCTCGATACCCTCTCCTCTCTTAAGTTGATTAACAAAATTTTGGAAAAGGCCTCTCAACTCCATTGATGGATATTTCTTGCACAAGTCACCCCAGAATGATGCCAATGATTGTAACCAGTCTGACAAGTTAAAATCGTCTTCTTTTAATTTTTCACACCCTCCTTGAGTAAGGTGCTCTATTACAACTTTTGCTTGCTGTGGGGTTTTAATTACCTTAGCAGTTTGCTACTTATTAACCTTCGGATTAGCATCACTCTCATCTGAATTGTCCACTTCACTACTTTCTTTCTTGGCAATTTTCGCTGGTTGTTTGGTGTTTGTTACATTAACACTCTGTTTCTTTGCCTTTGGCTCATCATCACTTTCATCTTCTTTATTATTGATTTTCTTTAGACATGTTTTAACTTCTGCATATGGTTTTTCTAAACGTTGAAATGTTTTTTGAATTTTACTAAAATTCTCCATGGATTCAAGGCATGAACGTAATGGCACATTGTGTGGCGAGCAACGTTCAAAGACTTGCATCATTATATTGTGTGCCATTGCTCTGATACCACTGAAACATAAAAACTATGGCTGAAGCAAAAACAATTGATAGCTTGGAAACTTGAATGTAAAAATACACACAGGTATTTAAAATAATAATTTATTAATATATATAAGATGTATAAGTGATGAATGTTTACAATGAGGACTAGCATTTATATACCTAAGCAGGTGTCCTTTCGTGAATGGGCATGTCTTTTAGACATGACTTTTCACTTAACTTAATCACTATTTAACCTAATTAATATTTATATTTTTTTTAAGTACTTGTTATGAATTATATTCATAACATTCTCTAACGAAGACTGGAATCTCCTCTAGTTTTGAGAGGGAGTAAAAGGAATCTCCTTGACCAGCACTAATACTAGACCAAGACTAATAGTCGCAAGTCTTAGTGAAGGCCACAAGGAAAGAATGGTATTTGGAGGATTGGATAAGCATCTAAGACTAGTACTCTTTGAGGATTGGAAATCCAAGATAGGGAGTAGGCTTATAGACTGACACTCTTTGAGGTATCCAAGATAAGAGTGGGAAAAGAGGATAGATATTCTTTGAGGATTCAGGGACGGGAATCCAAGATAAGAGTAGTCCTAAAAGGACATACCTTGTGGATATTCAAATGGGGTATCTGCCTTATAGAGGTAGTGTGGTATCACACATAAAACCTGTCAGCATAATTCTCTTAAATAAAGTAGAGATTATCTATTTAGGCCTCAACGACTATGATGGTTGGCCATAATATTGATGCTTACAAGATGGCTTATCAATCTGACTCTTCTTATGAGAAATTTTTTAAGGGGAGTATTGTCCTTATATCGGCTAAACAAATATGAATACCTCCCTAGTTAAGAGGGAATGTTGAAGAATGTAACTAATTTCGATCTTTATAATTATTGTTGGATTCATGACTTGATGTAATTACTATATATTGATAAAAAGAAGAAATAAAATGTAAAATAAAAATTATTTATGAAGCATGTGTTTCATGCTTAGGTCATTGGTCAATAGGTCAAAGCATCCATTAAATGCTTCTAGGTTTTTTCATGAGTCATGGTCATTGCTACATTGTAAAAGACCCTATTGGGCACATGTATGTATCATGAGAGAAAATATTATTGTATTTTTATAAGTGTCTAGATACTCCCAAAAGACCAAGTCATCTAGCTAGCGTATGTCAGCCTAGAGTGGACTTGAAGAGCCACTTGGAAGAATAGAGGACTTAGACCTCCATTTGGACATAACAAGGTCAGATCTCTCGATATCCCATATGTGGTTAGAAAAGGTAGTGAAGGTGTTATAGAAGTTATTCGAGTCAAGCGAAAGACATATAAGTTTCATTATGGTGGGACCTAGAGTTACCTTAGGTCTCAGATGTCTAGAAGAGCCTTCTTACAAAGATATCATATCTTGTTGCTCTTGAGGATTGTGTGGTATGTTTGGTTGGTCGATTTGTGTTTTGGGGGAAGTAGGAGGTCTTGTTTTTGGGTCTTTGAAGTCTCCTTTGATATTGAATTTATAAGGAAGAGAATTTCTTATGGGTTTTAACCTTGGAGGGGTTTTTCTCTAGCCATGAGCCTATATCTTGTGTTCATCTTTGTATAGTTGTGATATTCATGATTTTGGCATTTATTTGATGATAAAGAACAGTAGAATAATCAAGAATAAGAAAATAATGTCACAAATGATGTCAAGTAAGAAAAAAAGAATTAATATGTTTCCATAATCAGTTTTCCAACAACATGGAGCCTACATCTTTGTGTTTTGGCTCTTGTGATCTTCATGTTATATGTTTTAGTAATTGTTTGATGAAGAAAACATAACAAATGAAATAAGAATCCAATTGTTGAAAAATGTGTAACTGGGCTCGGTAATCATAAATATGAAATGTACTTTTGATTCTTGTATTTTGTAAAATTAAAGAAAAATTATTATTGTTATTTTTTAGAATGGGTTTCATGCTCAAGGTCTTTTATTATAGAGGTAAAGAACTCATTGAGTGCTTCTAGGGATTTTCCTAGGTCAAGAAGTCAAAAGATTCATTATCATAAGTTGAAGACCCCATCAAGCACATTGTACCTTGTAAAGAAAATTATTTTTGTCATTAAGAGTGTCAAAACACCCTTCAAGACCAAGTGGGCCTAGCAATTGAGAACTTTGTATAGATGTTGGAACTCGACCTCCTTGGATCACATTCATCACTCACTCATTCAAGCAAAGAAGAAGAACAAGAATGCTTGCAAAGAAGGAAGAGGACGAAGAAATATTATTTCTGGGCTAATTCTCTCTCACACGTGCGAAGAAGGAAATCTAGGGCTTTATACTTCAAGTTCGACATTCTCCAACTGTTGGAAGAGGATCAAAATTGTTGGAAGAAGGACCTAATAGGCCACCTACTAGCCCTAGACAAGGAAGCAAAGAAAGTGAAGTTTCTGGGAGGCCTTGGAAGGCTAATTTCGCTCACACGTGTGGTTACAATGGCAGTTGCAGGAGGGCAAAATTTTCAAACCTGCAATAGAGCCCAAAATTCTGAAGCTAGGAGTCAAAGTTGTGTTGTTGGAAGAGATTTGACTGGGTTTGACTTGGACAAGGAAAGTACATCATCAGGAAAGGTTGGACTTGGTCTTGAAGGGTATTTGTCTTGGCCTAGAGTTCTTGGAATTCATAAATTGAAGAATCTATAAGAAGATAAGAGATTTTGTCGGTTTTCCTCTCAAGTGGAGAGGTTTTGGCCCTGGCTTGCAACCTACATTATGTTCTTGTCTACTATTGTTCTTCTTGTTTTGGTAGTTGTTTGACAATATACGAACATAATAATAAGTGAAGAAGCTAATAAGTAAGAAAATGTAAAATGACATCACAAACAGTTATCATAGAAAGAGAAATAACCTTAACTATTGCCCTAAAGTTTTTTCAACATGGTATCATAGCTAAGGTTGGCTAAGGGTGTATTGAATATTTCCTCTACATTGAATAAGTTCATAAATAAATGTATGAAGGTGGAAATTCAACTCAAGAAGAGCATCAAAGAATCATTGGATCTCCTATTTTCTTCAAAGAAAGAAGTGACAAAGACATCTACAAATGATGAAAGACTATTCTCAACACTCACTGGCACATTTCAAGATGAGAATATTTGGGTAATCGATAGTGGAGCATCAAGACAGATGACAGGTCAACATAAGAAATTGTAGACATTATCAAAAGGGAAGTCCTTTTACTCCATAGAACTTGGTGACAATAAAATCTACCCTATAAGAGGAATTGGATCAACTTCACTTAAGCTAGAGAATGGAGGAAACATTCATCTCAACAATATCTTATTTGTCCCACGTTTGCACAAGAATTTACTTTCCATGTCATGTTTAGAATACAAGGGTGATAGAGTTGCTTTCATTGATGGAAAGTTTGTAGTATGGAGTAAAAACTCAAGCATAAAAGATGCAAGACTGATTGGGATTCGTGAAGGAAGACTTTATAGATTGTTAACTCCCCTCGCTCAAGCTTTGGTTCACATTGAAGTTAGCCCATGTGAACTTTGGCATAGAATATTTGGTCGTCTTCACTACAAAATCTTACCAACCTAAATTCAATAGTGAACGGAATCCCCAAACTAAAAGAAGATCATGAAGGAGTATGCAAGGGATGTGCATTGATAAGAACACCAAGAGACCATTTGGAAGCAGTGCTTCAAGGTCAAAAGAAATCTTGGATCTTATTCATTCTGAAGTCTGTGGTCCTATGACTCCAAAGTCATAGATGACCATTCAAGGACAAGTTGTGTTTACTTAATGAAATCCAAGGATGAAGTATTTACCGAATTTCAAGAATTCAAAGTTGTAGAGAACCTTACAGAAAGGAGAATCAAGATATTAAGGTCTAATAATGGAGGAGAATACACATCCAAGGAAATTATAGCCTTCTGTAAGGAGTCTGGGATTAAGAGGGAGCTGATAGTCTGATATAATCCTGAGCAAAATGGAGTTGCAGAAAAAAAAAAAAAAAAAAAAAAAAAAAAAAAAAAAAAAAAAAAAAAAAAAAAATCATTCCATTGAAGAAAATGTAAAAGTTATGCTATGTGATCGATATTTGCCAAAACGTTTGTGGGGTGAAGCAATGAAGATAGTTGTACAGATAAAAAAATCAATGTCCCCACAGGTCACTAGATAACATGACTCCTGAAGAAGTATTCACTGGGAAGAAGCCAAGCATAGATCATCTCTGAATTTTTGGTTGTCCAATCTATATTCATACACTGAAGGACAAGAGAAAGAAGTTGGATCCATCAAGCATGAAGGGAACATTTTTTGGCTACATCATTTCCTCTAAGGCCTATAGGATTTACATAAAGGACACTGAATATAAGTCATTCGAGATGTGATGTTTTCCAAAAGTATTGCATTCAAGAAATCAAAGGACCCCCATATGGACCCTGATGATAAATAATTTCCAATATTTGAAAAGGAAATTATTAGGGAGGAAGAAGAATCAAATCATGAAGACGAAGGTCCTAGTGAACCTATACAACCTGTGGTAATTCGCGAGACTAGAAAGAGACCTAATTGGTTAAAATCTACTCTATTGGATGCAGAGGGACATGGAGCTGCTAAAGGCACATTTAGGGAAAGAAAGAAGGCCAAAATATATTCCGTGTATGAAGCATACATGAAAAAACTAATAGAAACAAAGCCATCCGCCTTTGAAGAAGTTGTAATTCATCAAAAATGGAAATATGACATGAATTAAGAATAGGGTATGGGAGATCATGCCTAGGCCTGAAGACAACTCTATGGTAACTTCCAAGTGCCTTTACAAGATAAAGTATGCAGCAGATGGAAGCATTGACAAATATAAGGCAATATTGTGGCTAGGGCATTCTCTCAACAAGAAGGCATTTATTATGAAGAGGCATTTGCTCCAACAACAAGGTATACAACTATACAATCACTGGTCTCTTTGGCAACATCGATGGGATGGAATATTCATCAAATGGATGTCCAAACTGCATTCTTGAATGGCATAATTGATGAGGAAGCCTACATAGAACAACCCTTAGGATTTGAAGTCAAAAATAGAGAGGAATATGTATGTAGGTTGAAAAGGAATTATATGACCTTAAGCAAGCACCAAGGGCATGGTATGCAAGGATGGATGCATACCTACAAAGATTGGGCTTCATAAAGAGTTTCGTTGATCTGAATCTCTACATCAAGGTTGTAAAAGATGAGCATGTGAGTATTATTTTGTATGTGGATGATCTTCTCTTAATAGGTGTAGAAAGTTGAGTCCAAGAATGCAAGAAGCAGCTAGTAGCATAATTCAATATGAAAGATCTTGGGTTGATGCACTACTATTTGGGACTAGAAGTCTGGTAGGGACCTGATGAAATCTATCTAGGTCAAGCGAAGTATGTGATTGAGATGTTGAAGAGGTTTGACATGATGGATCGCAAACCAATGACAACCCTAGTGATCAAAAACTTGAAAAGACTAAGGAGTTCTGAATCAATCCCAGTGGATCTGACCAGGTATAGAAAATTGATTGGATCACTGACATACTTGGTGAATACTTGACCAGACATATGTTTTGGGGTGAATATTCTCAACAGTTCCAAGTGGATCCAAAGCATGATAATTGGATACCAGTGAAGCACATTCAGATAAATATGCAAGGAACAATCCAATACTCCCTGAAATATGAAAGAAGGAATGATGTCCACTTGATTGGATATACAGATTTTGATTGGGGAGGTAGTGAGCAGGATGGAAGGAGCACTAAAGAAGGATGTTTTAGTTTTGGATCCTCCATGGTCTCATGGATGAGCAGAAAGCAAGAATTGGTTTCTTTGAGTAGTGCAGAGGTTGAATATATTGCAGCCTGTGAAGTGAGTAGAGAAGTTGTCTAGTTGAGGAAGTTGTTGTCTGACTTATTTCAAGAACCAATGGACCCTATAGTGATACATGTGATAGCACCAGTTGTATAAGATTGTCTGAAGACCCAGTGTTTCATGGAAAGACAAAGCATATAAACAACAAGTATCACTACATTCAGAAGCTAGTACAAGATGGTGTGTTGCAGCTACAGTATATCTCCACCAATAAGCAGGTAACTGACATACACCTGACATATTGACAAAATCTCTTCCTAATAAGAAGCCTGTGTATTTGAGAGACAAGCTTGGTCTGGTTGATATATGCTCCCTAGTTGAAAGGGAGAGGTAGTTACATCATTCTTGTCTTCACCTGGGAAGACAGTTTGGAGGATTGGGTAAACTTCTGGCATCGGATACTCTTTGAGGATGAGGTAGGGCATCCAAGATAAGAGTAGTCAAGGATCGATATTCTTTGAGGACTAGCTATCCAAGATAAGAATAGTCCAAGGAAGGGCATACTTTGTGAACACCTAGGTATGGTATGTACCTTGAGAGACAATGATGATGGTGTCTATAAATCATTGGTCTCACTAGCATTGTGCTCTGATCTTGTGGAGAGATAGAGTTGTTAGTCAAGAACTTACTTTGTGACAATTTTGGTTGTTATGATGCTATACAGATGGCCTCTTCTTATGAGATCTCTTCAAATTGAGAATGTCCATATACCATTTACGAATACCTCCATAGTTAAGAGCGATTGTTGAAAAATGTGTAACTAGGTTTGGACTTCATAAATATGAAATGTACTTTTGATTCTTATATTTTGTAAAATGAAAGAAAAATTATTATTGTTATTTTTAAGCATGAGTTTCATGCTCAAGGTATTTTATTTTATAGGTCAAGCACTCATTGAGTGCTTCTAGGGTTTGTCCTAGGTCAATAAGTCAAAAGAGTCACTATCATAATTTGAAAACCCCATCGGGAACATTGTAACTTGTAAAGAAAATTATTTTTGTCATTAAAACTGTAAAAATACCCTTCAAGACCAAGTCAACATGGCAGCTTATAAGTCTGCCTATTTTGAGGAGCCACATCCACCTTAAGAAGCCTATATAAAGGAGGGAACTCGACCTCCTTGGATCACATTCATCACTCACTCATTCAAGTGAAGGAGAAGAACAAGAAGGCTAGCAAAGAAGGAAGATGATGAAGAAAGATTGTTTCTGGGCTAATTCTCTCTCAAATGTGCGAAGAAGGAAAGCTAGGGCTTGCTACTTCAAGGTCGGAATTCTCCATCTATTAGAAGAGGATCAAAATTTTTTCGAAGAATGCCCAAATAGATCACCTACTAGCCCTAGACAAGGAACCAAGGCAAGTGAATTTGTTGGGAGGCCTTGGAAGGCTAATTTCACTTGCACGTGTGATTGTAGTAGTAGTTGCAGAGGGCGAAAATTTCAGACCTGCAATAGAGGCCAAAATTTTGAAGTTGGGAATCAAAGTTGTGATGTTGGAAGAGATTTGATTGGGTTTGACTTGGACAAGGAAATCACATCATCATGAATGGTTGGAATTAGTCTTGAAGGGTATTGGTCTTGTTCTAGAGGTCTTGGAATTCGTCAATTGAAGAATCTATAAGAGGAGATTTTGTGGGTTTTCCTCTCAAGTGAAGAGGTTTTGGCCTTGGCTTGCAGCCTACATTATGTGTTCTTGTGTATTATTGTTCTTCTTGTTTTGGTAGTTGTTTGATGATATATGAACATAATAATAAGTGAAGAAGCTAACAAGTAAAAAAAAAGTAAAAAGGCACCACAATCAATTATCATAGAAAGAGAAGTTGTCTCAACTAATGCCCTAAAGATTTTTCAACACCAACAAATATTCACAAGCAATTATCAAGTAAGAGAAATCTACCTAATCTACGTTCCTATTGATTTCTCAACATGGTATTAGAGCTAAGGTGAAGGAGGGACAGTGTGAAGATAAAAAAATTGTTGGAGCTTTGCTTGAAGACACTCTTGAAGCAGTTATCTCTCTCTTCGTCAAAAATGTCAATCCATTCAAGCTACATATCTATGTTAAGACTACCTCAAGAAGATCCAGGTCTGAAACATATATTGTGACTCATCATCCATTCTCTGTTTGAAATCTGACCTCAAGAAAAAGGATTGTGAAGATCTATAGTATGTTTTTTATTCAAGCCTTGTAACTTTGTAGAAGACCAAACCTCTAAGGATTGAAATGAAACTACGAGGGTAATAAGTCAAAATTCTAGACATGGTTCGTATACCTTCAAGAGACCAAAAGACAAACTGAATTTCAGAGCTCTCTGACATATGAATTTCAATAGCATCTTCATTGATCCAAATTTTTTGTGATGATATTTGAATTCTATTTAAAGTGTATATCATCTATCATATCTAAAGACTCAAGGCCAGGTGATACGAATCCATACAAATGCAAGTTCTAACACAAGTTCATGTGGACATCTATGGGACAATATGTATATTTTCATGACAAAGTTTTCTATGGCATGCAACAAAAGTATGACAAAATTTTCTATGGCATGCAACAAAAGTACGAAGCATGGAAATAATATGACAAAGATTGGAAGCTATATCTATATCTAAACTCTTAATGGAAACATTTCTCTATATCACTTGCAACATGTTAGGGTCCTATAAATATAGTAGTCAAGGTATGGTTATCTAGCCATTTATCCCATTAGGATATTGTAAATTATTTTTCATTTTAAGATTGTCTAAGCCTATAAAAAGAAAAATAGAAAGGAGAAAAAATAATAAATAAAATTAAAGGGGAAAAGAAAAATAATAAATAAAACAATAAAAACCCAAATTGGCACGCTAGTACAAATGCCGCCAATAGTTAAAATATATTAGATTTTGTTTTAAAGCTTGGAAATAAAGGTGATTTGACATTCTCTGATGCTGGTCATAAAGCGTTCTCACTTTTTAAAGGTTGAGATCGTCCCCACCCGGATCAACAGTGGGGGACGATGATCGAGCCACCTCGACCTTTCGGTACTTATCAAGGGCGCAGGGAGGGGGAGAGAGGGAAGGGGGGGTCCGAAATATGGTTTACGATAAAACCACCAAGATAACATGGCGTCTCCTCGTCCATTTCAAGGGGTCCCTTCCCTTTACCGCCTACCGCTCCTACCCCCTCCCCCTCCACCCCCCCCCGAAAAACCACCTTTCAATGCTTCTTGCGCCCGTTTTCTCCCGCTCTATCATCGACACACGTCATCCATCGCTCCCTCCACGTCACCCATCCATCCATGTAACCATTTTAATTGTTAGCGTTTAAATCTCCCGCCAACAGACATATAGTCATTGGCCATCTAATAATCTCGCCAACAAAATATAGTCATTGGCCATTTAATAATCTCCCGCCAACATCTAAAAACTCATAAATGTTATGCTCCAAAACAGTAATAATCTCGTTGATCGCCTAAATTCCCATTATAAAATCTCGTATCGACCTGTATTATTCCCTTTTTCTAGTTATTTTATCCACGCGGGTTCAAATTGGAAGATCTCGAAGCTCGCCAGCGCCATCTGCAAAGTTTTTTCCCTTCTGCAACCAATCCAATTAGCGACCTGGTAACACTATTTTTTGAATTTCCTATTGAAATTAAAATGTCTTCGCACAAAGGAAAGGAAATATGCTTGATCAGAATCCTATGGTACCTCATGTCCCTGATTTAGAAAGGTCCCCTTTGATTGATACACAGTACAAGATAGTAGAAACCCAATGTGAATTTGATATGTATGAGTTGCATAATTGGGCAAAACAGAAGTATTTAGACCATAGTGATAATTTAAATATCTGGGAATCACTTCTACCTCAATTTACCTTTCCCCGAGCTCATATTTTCCCAGAGTTCGCTACCTTGTGTCATCTCAAGTACCTCCGCAGAGAGAAAGCAATAATCGCTCAAAACAATGAAGTCTTATTTTCAGTTACACCTAAAAGCATTTGTCAAGCCCTTCAGATAAATCCCCAAGCTTCTTTGCACCCATTTTCCACTTATGCACTCAGGAAAAAAATAATAAACTTACTTTTCCCCAGCGAGCCCATATTTTTGAATGTTTTCTACTAGAGAATTCTAAATTGCCTAGAACAAATCCCCCATACTCAACTTCTATTTTCCCTAGGATGTCAAGACAAGTCATTTCAATGGTTACTTGCCTATTAGGTTATCATATAGACTAGTGGGTAGATGAGGTAGTGTTAGGGATTTTTTCAGTATTTCCAGTTAGTCAGAAGCCTTTAGTTATTTTTAATTATAGTCAATTCTTAATAGATGTTATACATGAGCAGTTTCTCAAGTTTAAAAATGAAGGTGCATTCAAACACCAATCAGTTTTAGTATATGTGATGTTATTCTACCAAGCAGACAGGTTCAAGTTCCAGTTACAAAAGATTGATGATCAGGGAAGTCCATTATCAGTCATTCACTGGACTTCTTTAGTCAGAAGAAATTCAGAAGATTATTCATTCACTGATTTTGTGGATCAATTTTTACATACATCTTTGTGTATACTTCGCAATGATGTTATACCAAGGATTTCACCACAGATCAAGAAAGTTTTGCATCTTTTAGAACAGTCAAAATTTGGACATTGATATCTCTACCAGAACTATACAGAGATTCAGATCTATGGGTGTGAGCTTTCTCCCTATAGATTACCATTTTTTGCACCAGTAACGATTTTTTCTTTGGAATATGCTAGACAGATCTCAAACATGGATGAATTACACTTTGTATCAAATAAAAAGAAAGCATTGTTTAAATTGAAGGCACATGTTGGGCCTTATATTGTAAATACCATAACAACAGCAAAGGAACTGGGGGAAATATTAAAGTAGATGAAATTTAAACCAAGCTTTGCATGGTCTTATGATCCATTAGGGATAATTTCACAGATGAGAGTTGAGTAGAAGACCACTCCATATGCACATACACCTAGGCCAGAGATAGAGAAGTATGTTAATCGGGAGCAGTGGATAGAGAACACACTACCAGAGGATGAAGAACAAATTGTCAGTCAATCATCATTGCAAACTCCTATTCTAAAGGACAAAGAAATCAAGAGGTCGAGGGAAAGTATGTCCCCTACAGATTCAGAAGCACAAGTTGCAAATTTTTGTGTCTTCAAGAGGAGAAAGAAGGATCCAAAAACTAATACTAAAATTGATACTAAGAGTGATCCTCAGGTAATAAATATTCAAGAAGAATCCTCAAAAGAAAAAGATTCACGAGAAAAGTACAATGGTTTTGACATGTATTCCCACCACTTCATTCCCATATGGTGAGGAGACAACTGAGTCTCCTATTTCTTCTACATCTTAGATTCTACCACAACAGAGTATTTTTAAATGTAACTAGTTTTGGTCTTCATAATTATCATTGTGCTTGTATCAATTTGTATTTCACGTAAAAACAAAAGAAGAAAAAGAAATTATTATTATTATTAGTAGTAGTAGTAGTAGTAGTAGTCAAAGCATGTTCTTCATACTTCTAAGCTTTATTGAGTCAAAAGAAAATGTGTCATGAGTCAAAGTCCCATTTGGACTTGTGAAAAAGAAAAGTATTTATTATTGAGTGAAAAATGTCACCACAAGACCAATTTCGTCCTCCTTGGGAACAAGTCGGTTTGGGCTACAAGAGCCACCTATTCAACCTCTTGAATGTGTATATATAAAGAGCAATTCGACCTCATTGGAGTACAGACGCAACACACTTCGATTTATGTGCAGCAAGGAGAATTTCAGTGAAGTCAAAGGAGAGAGAGAGAGGTCAAAAGAAAGAGAAGATGATTTGTTTTGTCCTATTTTTTCGTTCACACGTGCGAGCTTTTTGAGGCAGATTCTGAGGTATTATAGGCCCGAAATTTCAATTGATGACCATATTTCAGATGTTTAATCAGCATTGACTATAACTTGATAGATAAGAGGAAAGTTGACTTGGGGCCTTTGCGGCAGTCTTGGTTTTGGCTTTGGTCTTGGATATATCACTTTGATCTGATTCTATAAAAAGAGAAAATGTTTGGGTTCCCCCCCCCCTGTGGGGTGATGCAAGAAAACTTATTTTTCCTGCAAATTTACTTTAAGGTAATTTCTTAAGTACCTTGGCACTCAACACCTCAGGCGTATATCCAAGCATTCAATAGACATCTTCCCGTTAACCCACACAATGAATTCTACAGCATGTACATGACTCTTCTCACTACTGAAATTGTCTCTAATCCTTGCACTTGATTCATTTCCTCACATAATAGATTAACATGCTAATATATCATCAATTTTATGCCTCACATAGATACTGAAACTATATTAATCTCAACTTCACACAGACACTGAGATTCTACTAATTCTAGATTTCACACAAACTATAATTCTTCCATCATACAGATACAATTCATTGGCACCACAGATATATGAAACTATTTCATTAAATCAAAGATGTACATACATATACATATACGTGTTGTGGCCACAACTACCACTCTATTAAAACATGCTCTGATATCAAGTTTTTGAATGGATCCCCTAGAAGTTTGATTTCTCATTTGTCAGAATGGTATGTTTTATCACAAGGATGTTAACTATTTGCCGAGTCAGATTTTCCATGCCTGATGGCTAAGCCATTGAATAAAGCTCTGCTACAATGGTTCATTCCTAACACAGTCTAGCCCTTTGTTCACTCCCTCCATCAGGACCTTTTAATCTTCACAAACAGACATGATACGTTTATGCCCGCACAAACAATCACCCCCACCCTTATCATAATCATCAGTGCGCTTAACTCATGAAATCTTCCATCGCGTCCTTTTTCTATCATAATTCCTCATAACCAAAATACTCCACAAAACAGGCGTAAACCCTTTTGGGCCCATCATGAATAACACAAGGCATTCACGGCTTCCGGACCCGACGGATTTTATTAACTCAAACGTATACGTTTCGAGTCCGGAGCCCACCACAATTCGCTATCGACCAAGCCCCAAAGCCATGTGTATAAACAGCGCACCCCTAGTCTCCAGACCCGCCAGCCATATGAACCGCATTGTATATATTGTCGGGTCCGGCCCCAATCGCATATCGCATATCAGCAGAGCCCCGAACATTATGCATATTACGCGTAGCAATATAGCGGACCCGGCGACCTATCAAATAAATAAATAAATATATATATATATATATATATTCGGGTTAATACGAAATTGGGTTCGAAGCCCGTCGCACATCGCAATCGGCCTAAGTCCAAGGTTTATGCATATATATATGGCGCACCACTGACCCCCGGACCCGACAACATTATTAACCGCATTATATACATTGTCGAGTCCAAGGCCGCATCGCATATCGCATATCGGAGAAGCATGGGCCTTATACACAGTGTGCGCGGTGATGTGGTGGATCCACCGATTTTTATGAAATTCAGTGTATAACGTTTCAAGTCCGACATTATGGCTGGACATGGTTTTCCCCGTATACTCCTTTGTTTCTCAAAAATATTGAAATCTCGGTTTTCAAAGGCAAGCCTGCGTTGCGGACCTGCCAGCAGTATTAACGTGTATATATATATATATATATGTTTTCGGGTCCGGGGCCATATCGCATATCGCCTATTGGCAGAGCCCCAAGCTCATGCATATTGTGATATGTGATATGCCAAACCCAATGATATTTATAAGCGCTGATATATAACATGTGAGGCCCGGTTTGAGTGATTAGGGCGGGGTTTTCCTTGTTATCCTTTGTTTTCCAAATTTTCCGAAATAACAAAGGGATTGGATTTTCAGTGTAGAAGGCAGCGCTTGTGCTTTATATAAATATTTATGTTATATTGTTCATAATCATGAAGCTAATGATGGCTATCTCCACATGTGAGAAGCAAAGGACGCACGAGGGGATTCGAAGGGCCATTGTGTGCAGAAGCGTTGCGTTTAAGAGTCTGGCCGCAAGCATTTCGGGTCGGAATCCCACGCATTGCTTGCACATTCTATAGGCAAAGTTGTCCCGATCTTCATCATGAGAAGGCAACATATAGTCCCCCTTTTTCCAACATATGTTCTCTTCCTCAGGGAAGGAATCGACCCGGTCGTTATGCTTTCCACGTGCAAGCGGTCGCACTGGCGGTCCTTCTCTGTGTATTTGATTTGCAGATCTGAAATCTGCAAACAGTGGGAAGATGAAGAGGCAGGGTAGATATATAGTCAGAGATTTTTGTATAAGTATTACCTCCGAAGAGGAGAAATGGTTTTTGATTTTCGAGAAGAATAGTGTTGCTTTATTGTGAATGAGGAGGATTGTTTTTTAGGGAAGAATGAGCCATTAGTTTCAAACTCATTGTTTATTTTGGATCAAAGTGTTGTTACTGGCATGAATGTAAATGTGATTTATATTTATGCATATTGATGACTTACAGTTCACTGTTAGTCTTGTTAAATTGAATGTGATTCAGTTTCATGGTTAAATTGTGAATGGTCTCTGATTTGAAACTAAATTAAACATTAGTTGCAGTTTTAATTCCATAGAAGAATGTGGATTCCTATATGAGTGATTAGATTGCAATTTAGCTTTAATACAGTCTTGTGCAACTGTGAATTCAATGATTGATTCATTTGGACTTGAATCTATGCATGATGTTTAACCTTCTTTATCACGCTCCTGCTGAACATATATATGATGTTTAAACCTCTGTATTATGCTTCTGCAGGATAGATTAGGATAGCTAGGACTAGATTAGAGTAGTCCGAAGTAGTAAAGATAGGATTTAACACATAATGGTTAGCTGTTTCATTTTGTTGATTTAATTGAAGTCTTCCTCCCAGAAGCAATCTTTCGACATGTTCAAACAGTTCACGGGGTCCTTTAAAACCCGTCAGAGCTAGCCATTCCAAACGAAAGCAGGTCTAATTGGTGCTTGCGATCGGATTAGTTCCCCTTGTTGGCATAGCAAACATTTTCCATGTCAGCATATTGGTGCTAGAAGGAGGGCTTGAACCGCCCTCTCCAGCTTTTCAAGATTTCATCTATAAGTGCCACGAATGGATTCAAAAGGATTAATGTACGAATCGTAGAGGTCGGAGAGATCCTGCTACATATTTGAAAGAGCCTCATTTTGAAGAAACAAAGACCCCTCTAAGTCCTGTTTCCGGGTCACCCAAGGGAGAAAGATTGTGGGAATATCCTGTCACTCAGGAACAACCAATCAGAACACTTACTACTCGGGCTTGCGCTCGTTCCCTCTCTCAGCTTCCCATCTTTCACTCTTTACCTCCGACAACTAAGAGAAATCCAAGGATCTTTACCCTGAGCGAAGATACATCTGCAGCCACTTCTCTCGAAGATATTGTGCTAGAATCCTTGCAAAGTATCGACACCCCTTGGGAAGAAATCCCTGAGGATTGCCCTTCTAGAGGTAACTCCTCGCTTGATTTTGAGAATCTTAACGGAGAATCCTCCAACCAAAACTTCCCTGTCCATAGTATGGCCAACGTTCCCCCTCTAGGTGGGAATCAGCCTCCACCTCCTCCTCTGGGTGGGAATCAACCTCCACCTCCTCCTCCAGGTGGGAATCAACCCCCACCTCCTCCGGGAGCACTCCCTCCCTGGCTTGCACAGGATGTTGTAGCGGTACCCGCGCAGCAGCATTCCTTACCCAAAAATACATAAAGAGTGTTACCTAATTTCAACCCTGAGCGGGGAGATACCGCTGATAACCATATTCGCTCTTTCTTCCTAGCCTTGCGCAGGTTGGGGGTTGCTGATGAGGATGTGTTGTGCCACTTATTCTCTTTTACTTTGACTGGTGCAGCCTCCACATGGTATTTCAGTTTGAGAATAGGGTTGATTACCTCTTGGGATGCTTTTCAGCAGGACTTTTTGGACAAGTTTAGTGATGACAAAACACCTGCGGCCTTAGTTTTAGAATTATCCTGTCTGAAAATGGAAAGCAAGGAGAAAGTTAAGGATTTTAACATCCGGTTCAACACCTTGTTCAACAAGATCCCAACCACCGCTAGACCTATTGAAGAGGTGCTAATGGAATTCTATATCTCTGCTCTCCCTGTCACTACAGTGATGTGGGTTAAAAGGAGTAATGTGCAAACCTTACAAGGTGCTATCGATGAAGCAGTAAAGGTCGAGAATGAAATGCTCAGTCTTACAGCATGCCACCCTACAACTGGAGAAAAGAAAGCCTCAAAGACATCCAAGAAGAATAATGGAAACGATAACAAAGGGGCTAAAACTAAATAAAAGGACACCATGGATGTGGAAGGGTTACATCAGATCATTAAAAAACTAACGAACGCAGTCAATGATATGAAAAGGAATCATGGAGAGAGTACTAGTGGTAATGGAGGGGACTATAACAACAGAAAGCCCTTAAATCCTTTCTATCGTAAAAAAATAGAAGGTGGTCATGGCCAGCTTGCATTGTCTACTCCACCTAATGAAGGGGCTTTGAACACAGAAGAGTTGGCTCTTATTGGATCGCTCCTTAATAAAGAAGAACATGTACTGGAGCTCGAAGCAGAACAAGGAGACGACGAGGAATACCAAGTAGAAGAGCCCTCGAATGAGGGAACCCAGATTAATGTGCTATGGGATTTCCATAGTGACGAGAACGACGACGAAGGAGATAACATTGCAGAAATCAACGATAATGAAATCCACACGCAAAGGGCCACTCCCAAATACGACAAAGCCCTCAGACCGAACAAAGCAAGATGTTCGCCCTGTGAAAGCATACGCTCCCAGAGTTCCTATTGAGAATAGTAGACCTGGCAGTCAATCCAAGAATGCCCCTGTTGCATGTCACCCAGAGAAAGAAAATGCATCTCCCGCTGCAACAAAGGCTACTCAAGACGGTAAACTCCCATCTAAGAATGGAAACACAAGTATGTTTACTCTGCCATATCATGTTTATAACATTGATTACAATATTGTGGATGATCTCAAGAAGTCTATGGCTAATATCACATATTTTGACTTGTTGAAATTAACGCAGCAAAGAGAATCGTTGTTGAAAGCTATGAATGAGCGGAACTGCAAAACCCCCATCACCTCAAGCACCCAAGCCAAGAAGCCAATGTCCAAACCTGTTAGGATGACTAGTGCAGCCCAAATACCATCAGATATGGAGGCCACGTTGTCTAAAATGAATCGAAAGCCCCAAGATGTCAGTGCAGCCATGATAGGGAGGAAATCAAAATCTATGACTCCACCCTTCCTTATCACATTTGAAATCTTCAACATGAATGTGCATAATTGCTTGGTAGACTTTGGCGCCTCATCCATTGTTATGCCTCACGCTGTTGCTAAGAGACTTCAGGCAATACCCGATAAAACTGAAACTTGAATTATGCAGTTGGACAGAACGAATGTGAGAGTTATTAGGGAGCTAAAAGATGTGTTGATTCGGATCGCTGCCAAGCCTCAATACACTCAAGTTATTGATATAGTGGTAGTGGATATACCTGAGGCTTATGGGATCTACTTAGTAGGGACTGGTCATCAAATCTAAATGGATATTTCTCAACTGATTGGTCCCATCTTTTGTTGCCTCAGAGGGGAAAAGGTGATATGCTAAGAGTGGACCGCGAAAGATACATTAAGTACATGGTAACGGAACTAAACAACCCCAATGAACCTGTAATGTTCTATAACTCTATCCTTGGGAATTACAATTCCGATGTTTATGCCACGGAACCCTGTTTCAGGGAGTGCCATGCAGAAACAGTCAATTACAATTCCGATGTTTATGCCACAAAACCCTGTTTCAAGGAGTGCCATGCAGAAACAGTCAAGGAGGCTTTGACAAAGACACAGTTGGACGAAAGAATTAAACACCCCCATAATCCAACTAATGAATTACCTTGTATTATAGTAGATGATAGGATTAATTTCATAGGAAGTAGTTCTTTTAGCGTAACATTAGAGTTTATTTTCAGGACACTCCACTTTGCTGACTCTAACTGTCTTGAAAGTGCAGGCGCTAGGAGCATTTTCATTGACCCCCTAAGGAACCAACATCTAATGGCCAATCAATTGGAATGCACGCGCACCAATAACACAACAGAACATGAAGGCTTGCTGAAGGGCTTGAGAAGAGCCATTGAAAGGAATGTAAAAAATCTCAAAGTTTTTTATGACCCACAGATAATGGTGGACCAGGTAAAGAAAAGGATGCACTGTAGTCCGCCACACCTGGTGAGGTACCAACATGAGGTATGGAGTTTAATTGACAATTTCGATTCTTTCAGTGTCACATACATTCCTCGAAAGTATAACCACGATGCCAATCTGATGGCTGCTATGGCTGCGAAACTTTTGCCTAATCTTAGATTAAACAAGAATAAATTTTATGTTGAATTGATTTTCAGATCATCCGTAACTGATAACATCTCGAATTGGCAGGTGTTCGAAGGTTAAAATCAAATCCTGGAGTTCCTGCGTTGCGAAAGAACAACCAAAAATGCAGGCATTAACAAAAGGGAGCATGACAAACTTATAAACGGAAGTGAAGACAAGGTGATATCTTTCATTGAGAAATTTATTTACTTTTCATCTCTCATGAGTGAGCCAACAGGTAAGCACACAAACTTACAACACTCAAGGTTGATCTCATTCCAAGTTGTGGAAAAAATTGGTCATGGAATTTACAGATTGAAAAACATACAGGGAGAAACTGAAAAACTCCCTGTTAATGGCCAGCATCTCAAGAGATACTTCCAGTAGCCACCACATGGTGGTTACCCCCTGAGTAGGTTAGATTTCATTTCATTTTGTTGTTAGCATAGTTGTATTCCTGTCCTTTCCTTTCGTTTTCTACAAAGTCTATTTTCCTGTTGTTTTGAATTACATTCCTTTTCAGCCAGCTGATGGGACCCTCTAGTCTCGTTCTACCTTTCAGATTTTCCCTCATTTATCACTCTCAGCCTTTCCCTTCCTCATTAACTCGCTGGTGATTCAGTTGTTCCTAAACCGATCATTTCCCTGCAAATCAAACAAGCCTTCTATCAGCCCATGAGCACTTGAGAATCAGTGGTGGAATGCAAACCGAAACCCCTCATGGGCATCTGTTGGGAAGTATGTGAGATCTGTTGATAACTTGGATATCTGGAGCATGTAAGGGCATCTTTATAAAACAAAAAATATGCAACTACAACTAGACTGGCATGGAGGAACGCTACATTTAAATAAATCCCAGTCAGACCTAGCCTATACTTGCTTGTAAGATTTACAATCATTCTCCATTGGTCCCATCCACCACACTAAATGGTCCAATACCTGTTACTCACAAGTAAACATCCTTTCATGGGCTAAGCTCACTGTCTCATACCCTGTGGCAAATCTAACTGTGCTCTAGTCCTTGTGCCTGAAATTGGAAGGATTTGTCTAAAAATAAATGAAATGTCAAGTCCTAGTGCCAATCTAGAAGGACAGGTTGCTTGGGAAGCCGGTTAGAGTAAGGACTGTTGCTGGGCTCAGAGTACCAGTTGACACAGCAAGCCCAACCCTGCTTAAGCGGTTTAAAAATATGGCATGATCCATGACTACACCCCATTCAATCAATGAAAATATAGCACTGAAATTCTCATATAAAGTGCAAGATAAATATGTCTACATCAAGCTTGATGAGCAATAAAGAGCTAATGTACACACCTAAACAGGTATGGACAGAGCAGTGACGGCCCCAAGGGGATTTTGAAAGTGGGAAACAGGTAAAGGAAGGTCAATAAACCCCATAACACTGCGACTGGAGAATGCCTGTCAAAATCATATCAATAAGTAGAAGCTATTTGTCTCTATCCCTTCTGAAGAAGTAATGTTTAAGTAGAACCCATGCTTGTCCATCTATATAGTTTGCATTTCAAGTTTATTTTAACATCCTAATGTTCTATTGATCTGAAAGTTATTTGGAAACAGAGATAACTAGTTCGCCCAACGGTTCGTCATTTGTTGTGGCCACAACTACCAACTTATCAAAACATGCTCTGATAGCAAGTTTTTGAATGGGTCCCCTAGAAGTTTGATTTCTCATTTGTCAGAATGATCTGTTTTATCACAAGGATGTTAACTCTTTGCCGAGTCAGATTTTCCATGCCTGATGGCTAAACCATTGAATAAACCGTCACTGCAATGGTTCATTCCTGACACAGCCTAGCCCTTTGTTCACTCCCTCCATCAGTACCTTTTAATCTTCACAAACATGCATGATACGTTTATGCCCGCACAAACAATCACCCCCACCCTTATCATAATCGTCAATGCGCTTAACTCGTGAAATCTTCCATCGCGTCATTTTTCTATCATAATTCCTCATAACCGAAATACTCCATAAAACAGGCATAAACCCTTTTGGGCCATCGCAAATAACACAAGGCATTCACAGTTTCTAGACCCAACGGATTTTATTAACTCAAACGTATACATTTCGGGTCCAGAGCCCATCGCAATTCGCTATCGGCCAAGCCCCAAAGCCATGTGTATAAACAGTGCACCCCTAGTCTTCGGACCCGCCGACCCTATGAACCGCATTGTCTATATTGTCAGGTCCAGCCCCAATCACATATCACATATCGGCAAAGCCTCGGGCCTTATACATATTACGTGCAGTTATATAGCGGACCCGCCAACCTATCAAATAGGATATATATATATTCGGGTCCGAAAGCCCCATCACACATTGCAATTGACCTAAGTCCAAGGTTTATGCATATATATATGGCGCACCACTGGTCCCCGGACCCGACGACATTATTAACCGCATTATATACATTGTTGAGTCTGGGACTCGCATCGCATATCACATATCGGCAAGCATGGGCCTTATACACAGTGTGTGCGGCGATGTGGTGGATCCACCGATTTCTATGAACTTGAGCATATAACATTTCAAGTCCGGTGTTATGGCTGGACATGGTTTTCCCCGTATACTCCTTTGTTTCTCAAAAATATTGAAATGTCGGTTTTCAAAGGCAAGCCTGTGTTGCGGACCCGCCAGCGGTATTAACGTATAGATATATGTTTTCGGGTCCGGGGCCATATCGCATATCGCATATTGGCAGAGCCCTAGGCTCATGCATATTGTGCTATGCAATATGTCGAACCCAGTGATATTTATAAGCGCCAATATATAACATGTGAGGCCCGGTTTGAGTGATCAAGGCAGGGTTTTCCTTGTTTTCCTGTGTTTTCCAAATTTTCCAAAATAGCAAAGGGATTGGATTTTCAGTGTAGAAGGCAGCGCTTGTGCTTTATATGAATATTTCTATTATATTGTTCATAATCATGAAGCTAATGATGGCTATCTCCGCATGTGAGAAGCAAAGGACACAGGAGGGAATTCAAAGGGCCATTGTATGCAAAAGCATTGCGTTTAAGGGTCTTCCCACAAGCATTCCAGGTCGGAATCCCACGCGTTGCCTGCACATTCTATAGGCAGAGTTGTCCCGATTCATCATGAGAAGGCAACATATAGTCCCCCTTTTTCCAACATCTGTTCTCTTCCTCAGGGAAGGAATCGATCCGGCCGTTATGCTTTCTATGTGCCAGTAGTGGCACTAGCAGTCCTTCTCTGTGTATTTGATTTGCAAATCTGAAATAGTGGGAAGATAGAGGCAGGGTAGATATAGAGTCAGAGATTTTTGTATAAGTATTACCTCCGAAGAGGAGAAATGGTTTTTGATTTTTGAGAAGAACAATGTTGCTTTATTGTGAATGAGGAGGATTGTTTTCTAGGGAAGGAGCCATTAGTTTCAGACTCATTGTTTGTTTTGGATCAAAGTGTTGTTACTGGCATGAATGTAAATGTGATTTATATTTATGCATATTGATAACTTACAGTTCACTATTAGTCTTGTTAAAGTGAATGTGATTCAGTTTCATGGTTAACTTGTGAATGGTCTTTGATTTGAAACTAAATTAAACATCAGTTGCAGTTTTAATTCCATAGAAGAATGTGGATTCCTATATGAGTGATTAGATTGCAATTTAGCTTTAATACAGTCTTGTACAGCTGTGAATTCAGTGATAGATTCATTTGGACTTGAATCTATGCATGATGTTTAACCTTCTTTATCACGCTCCTGCTGAACATATATATGATGTTTATACCTTTGTATTATGCTTCTGTAGGATAGATTAGGATAGCTAGGACTAGATTAGTGTAGTCCGAAGTTGTAAAGATAGGATTTAATACATAATGGTTAGTTGTTTCATTTTGTTGATTTAATTGAAATCTTCCTCCCAGAAGCAATCTTTTGACATGTTCACATAGTTCACGGGGTCCTTTAAAACTCGTCGAAGCTAGCCATTCCAAACGAAAGCAGGTCTAATTGGGGCTTGTGATCGAGTTAGTTCCCCTTGTTGGCATAGCAAACATTTGCCATGTCAACAATACAGTGAAATCATATCTCTATGCATAGTTGTTTTAGAAATAAAGAAATTAAAATTATTTACAATAAGGAAAAAAATCATTTTCCATTTTGAAAACCAGTTTGGAGTTGTCTCCAAAAAGCTTGATGACTTGGAAGCTCTAATGCTCCTGAATCAAAATCCCAAAGTAGAAAAATTTCATGGTCTCTTGACCATGAGTTATTTTTGTTGACGTCCTCTTGGATCGCATACATAGTTTTGTTGTTGATCATTGACTTTATCATGTTGCTCTGATGCTACTACAGCGTCTTGAATTCCATTATAATTCTGCTTTTGCCTTCCTTGTTGCAAACTAGTTGTTTTCAGCGTCATTCCAGCCACAAAACAAACAAATTATATAGCCATCCAAGCATATTTTCAGCCTCATTCCACGAGCCTTGTAAAGTTGTTCTCTGAACTCTCTGTCTAACTTCAATTTGTTGATCGAGCTTTGTCACCATGCCGCCAGCAAACTCTTCCTCCTTTGACTTTGTTGCATCCTCGTTCACAACTTTTGCAAGTTGTTCACCCTCGATTTTTGTTGCACTTGCACTAGTTTGAAAACTGATAATCACCTCTATTGCATCTGCAAGCACACAATCAGTGTGAAGACCAGAAGTTGTATCTACCTTTGGCTCATCATTCATTATGAGCATCTCATTCAAGTATTGCTCCTCCTCTTTGCTGAGAACAAAATTTGAACTTTCTTCTCCTCTATTTTCCTCTTTCTTCATGGCAGCTTCGAAGGGTTGTTCATCATCAATAACACCTGCAATCATAAACAAACCATCAAGAAAAACATAAGGCTTTTCAACCTCATTTGATGTCTCTAA
Source organism: Pinus taeda (assembly GCA_000404065.3). Taxonomy (NCBI): domain Eukaryota; kingdom Viridiplantae; phylum Streptophyta; class Pinopsida; order Pinales; family Pinaceae; genus Pinus; species Pinus taeda. Next base: position 53,436 of record APFE030570768.1, read on the forward strand.
CATCAAGTATCCACCAGTGTTGTTATATTCTCTCTAGATTTCTCCTTGCTCAAATTCACCTCTGTAAACTTCCTTCTCACACTCAGTAGCCTTGAGTTTTTCTTTCAACCTGTGTCTTAACTTTTGTCTCTACTTCTTGGCCCATAATCTTTCAATAGTCCATTTAACCCTTTTCCTCTGGGTTCCACCCATACCTCTGGTTCTCCTCATTTCGTTGTATAGCTCTACAAGCACATTCACTTGTGTTTTTATCTCAACGAATTCCCTCTTGTATTTTTTATCACTCATTTTCCTTATGCCAATTGTTTTGGCATCTCTGTGGCTTCCCTATAAAGTTTTCAAACAACTTCCCATAGTCATCTTCATCTTCCCCTTTCGTGAGCTTCCCACTGTGGCCTGCAAATCACCTCTACAGTAGCAGACCTCTTCCCTGCTACACATCTCACCAAGCTTCTCCTCTGAGCTCAAACTGTTGCCATTCTTAGTCCCCTCCTTTGGAACCCCTTTTGAGCATTCTTTGCTCTTCAAGTTTCAGCAGTCACTCCTTTTCCTCCATCACAACTATGTTAGTCTAAATTCTCACCACATCCTCCTCAACTACTACTACATGTCATCAATATCCACAAATTAAAAATAAAAACCTAAAATCAATTTACCAACCGTTGTTTTAATCTTGTTCTAGTTTTTTTCCATATTGCCACGCAAAATTCTTTTGTTGTCTCTAAATCTTCTACTTTTTCCTTCATACTGCGCACAAAAAAAATATTTCGTGCTCTGAGACAACTTGATGCAAGAAAAAATATTTTTCTTGCAAATTTACCTTAAGATAGTTTCTTAGGCACCTTAGTGCTCAACGCCTCAAGTGTATATCAAATCATTCAAGACATCTTCCCTTTAACCCACACAATGAATTCTACAGCATGTACATGATTCTTCTCACAACTAAAATTGTCTCTAATCCTTGCACATGATTCATTTCCTCACATAATAGATTAGCACTAATATATCATCAATTTTATGCCTCACATAGATATTGAAACTATATTAATCTCAACTTCACACACATTCCTCCCTCTTGCTCTTTAATCCTATTGAAGAGTGTCATGTCATATGTCTCAGTGCCTCACTATCCACATACATGCAACACTTGACTTTGTGATAGAAAATGAACAAGAGGCCATGGACAAGGCAATGTCAAGCTAGGATGATATGTCATCCACTCCTACTATAGTACATGTACTCCCTGCAACCTGCTGGATTTGAACCTTCATTTTTACTCTTCTTGTATCCTTTCTTGCTTAGTTTCCATGTCTTTCCAAAGAAGGCTAAATCTTCTACCAGGGTCAACTGTACCCAAACATGAATAATGAAATAACATAGCCAGACACATATATAACCATGTCCCAAGATATCAATATATTCAATCATAGTAGACCAACCAAGCAAAATATATAAATAGGTCAAATGACACAAATCCATCACTTTCTCTACCATATGGCAGTGTGGTCAAACTGGAGTTTTTTACAAAGAATGCTTTTTGAATTGACAAAGTTAACTATCACAGGTAATATAGGAGAGAGTTATCGACTAGCCCAACCTTTTTGGTTAACCCTTGATCCTCTCCCCAATAAGAATTTCATTTTATTCAACATGACAATGTATACTAAACCAAAATACAGAAAATATGTATTGGCATGTACACTCAAGGAAATCATGGATTATGAGCATGCAAGTCATTTTAACTTCTAAAGTACGCAAGTCATTTAGAATTACCAGAGCCACTAGAAAACTTTGTAAAATTTGAAACCCCCTGAATACCATGGAACAAAAACAAAATTACTTAAGACTGGAGACATTGTGGTTATTCTAAACCAAACAGCTATCTCTAGTGCTCATTGGCATGCATCATCTTGACCACTGAAGAATAATGCACCTGCCAATAGTTCAAAAAAATATAGTACAACAGACAAAAATTGAATTTTAATGAGCCAAGCCAAAACTACACACTATATGTGTGTAATTTGCAATTCTTGATTGTGGATAAACCCAGTATCAAGTGTAACTAATAGCTGTAAAATAAACTTGGTCAAATGCTCGGAAAGAAAACCATGTATGAATTCAAATCCATGTCATATTTATTTTCTGTTGATGTTGAGGGCAATATAAAGTTCAAGGCATTTTAAAGCTATTGCGACAATTAAAGATGAATTATTTTTGTAGATCAACAGCCCGTGGCCTCCATAACCCTAGCCTGTACTTGTGTGTAAACCTTAAAATTAGTTTTCTCTGCATGAGAAGCAAACCAAAAAGGGTTAGCAACAAAAAATTGTGAACATAAACAACCAACAATTTAAACCATGTTTCTCCCATCCTTTACAGAAAAAAATATATGCACATATACAAGAAGTTCATCTTAATCTGCAATGAAACATCCCAAAAATGATGGCAAAGATAGGTCACCAGTTTATGATTCAACCAAGATTAAAACTATTCTTACCACACACCGTCAACCATATTGCACTTCAATTAACATATTGCAGGTAAGTAGTTATAGCATATTCCCACTTTTATACTATAAACATATGAATTCAAGTCTACACAAATAATCATGCCTACTTAACATTATTGCAATATCTAAAACTCAAATTTCCGTCCTTTTCAAAAATAAAATAAAATATTCTGATAAATGGCAATGACAAGTTTTCTACCACTCAGTTATGTTCCACTTCAACTGTCATTGATAACATCCTGGATATGGAAAATACATTTGGAAAAGTTATTTAATACAATTTCCTAAAAAGACAATTGCTATTGATTTCCACATTCAAAGCCTGAACCTAGGCCATTAAAATCCCAACTGAGCATATATTTTGCACCCTTAAAAAATCTTAACTCAAATTGTTGCATCTGTACCAAACAAGCTAACAGCCAGGAACCATAGAGAAACTACCCAACTTTGGCAGTTGTTACAGACCTATCTTCAACCTCTGTTAACAGTATATAATCTTTACAGAAGGAAATCCAATATAAAAGGCCCCAAGATCCAAATTCATCTTTGCAGCAGCAACCTCAACTCTCCATCTGAATAAACTAACTAGAAAATTGTTCACTAAGAACAATATATTTGTAGGGTGCAGGAATGCTTTGAAGTTTGCCCATTAGCCATGACCAAAAGATTATGCATAAACTCAATATGATTCTCTATGATTTGACCCTCACAAATAGGGTCAGCATGGGTGTGAGCCTGGTTGAAATTCATTTCTTGTATTGTAGCAAGGGAACTAACTTTTACAAAGTGTTCTTGAACTAAAGGTATCCATCTTGTAGGTCAGTCTGCAAAATTAATTATGCTTTTCCACAAAAACTATTCCAATGCAATTCTTCCATGCAATCTCACTTTTTCATCTATCATATCCCTTCCATGGAGACTGCTCACAGCTCCAACCTTTCCCTCGAATATCCCATAAATAAATACTGTCAACAAGCAATCTTGTCGTATTTCAGTATCTCTAGCCACATTTATAGTATTACATGAAGTTTTTTTTAAACCTCTTTCTTGACTTTAACATGCAAAGAAGAAGCATTATTATTTTATTCCTTTCAATAAAAGCTTATTCTCCTAACCTGAATAGGTTTCCTTGTGAGTTCTAGTTAGTGCTTTGTGTTGGGAATGGTGTAATCTTCAAATGTGGCTATGGTGACCCATTTTATATCATTAATGTATGTGGCTAAGGCAAATTTCTGCTCATTTATGGTAATAGTAAGTTATGATAAAGACTGACCTAGTCATCTCATATGTTGGCCCATTACCCCTCTTGGGGAGGGCACCCTACCTCTTGAGTTGTGTACATATACACTCAAAAGTCTTATGTAGATTATTATCTTGTGATCAATATTGATCATTCCTAAGGGCATTACTCTCTAATAAAGTTATTTATACTCGAGAGCATCTGTACCATTGGTGTTCTCTATTATTTATACGTTAATCTCATTTTTGCTCGGTTATTCTCTCTAGAGCACTTATGATCAGCTCTAATGCTGTTATTTGGGGGTTATCTTGGGTTTTATGCACATTTCTCTCTCTAGTGCACTTTTGCTAGGGAAACTTTTCTCTCTATGGAATGCACTGCCCTAGTGCTATTATTTTTTTCTTTACTGAGTATTTTGGGTTTCTTGTTGGGTTCCCTTGATCCTCGCTCTATTGTGGGAACTTCAACATGGTATCAGAGGGGATGTGAACATTTATCTTCTCATTTCACCGCTGGTGGAGGTTTCTTCTTGGCTGTTTTTTGCAGAGATCAGAATTTGCAGGGGAAGATTGTGCTTACAGAAAAATGTTACGGGGCTGTGAAAAGAGGGTTTCCAGATCCATTTTTTATTTCTCAGCTGCTGATCCAGGGGATTTTTGACCAGTGGCATTGCCCTAGAGGCTGAATAACTAGGGTCTCCAAATCTGATTTGTTGAGCAGTAGATCCTGAGATTTGCTAGTGGCATTGCCCTAAAAGCTATGGAATTACATTTTCAGCACTGAATTTTATTCACATCTGATCTAGAGAATTTTGGCTAACATAAGACAAATATAATTGTACTAATGTTCAACAAATGTAATACTAAAGTAGGTCAACGAGACTCTGTACAAAAATGACCAGTCACCATACAAAGCAAGAGCTCTAAAGTGGCTCCTATATAAAAGCAAGATGCAGAAAGTAAAATAGGAGTCTAATCTACATCTGGGAAGGCCAACTCTGAAGATCGAGAGACGATCTGGGAGAGAGATGTGAAAGGTGAGTGGATCTAAAGTCTCTTCTGATATCAATGGCACAACCCTCCCCTGTTCTACTGAAACTATCTCTCCTAACATCTGAGGCCAAATGGAGAAAGCTCAAAATAGATGTATATCCGGAATAAGAATTGGACAAGAAGATAGACATGCTACTGCCTAAAGGGGAGAACTCGCTGCTATAATCTAGAAGACATCATCTGGCTACCAGTCTATCTGTTAATAAGAGGTCTAGTCTGGCAATGCTGTTGGGGCCTCACAGAAGTAGAAATAGTGCTGAGTCCATGCTAATTAGAGGTTAGGGACATGAGCACTATCCATCTACTGCATGGTGCCCACAGTTGGGAGCACCATAAAAAGTGAAGTATCCACTAGGTGGGAGCTAGTCTAGGATGTGGTTTTGGTTGGAGGGTGAAAAAGCAGAGGCAGAGGGCCTTCTCCATGTATAAGGACAAGCACCTCTAGTCAGGGTACCTAAAGAAACTACCAAGTGTGTGGAGCTCTGACACCAAACAATGAAACCATCCTCAGTTCTCATAGTAAACTAGGCAATGGAATATGAAGCGCCACTCAATCTCAACCTCTCAGAGCTCGCATAGTTGGCAAATCTTGTCAAATCAGTCAATCTGGTGGTTCATCTCAATCCACGCTCTATCAGAGCCGACTCTGAACTAGCTCAAGGGGATGCAAAGAGTGTGCATCCAATGAGAAAGTGTGTACTAGAATCAAACAATAAGTCCATCCCTCAAAGCCATTAAGTGCTCAGCATAGAAGGTCATCTTCGATGTAACCCACCCTAACGGTTTATCAAGTGACCTATACAAACGACCTGCATATATAATCACTGATGGTCTTGTTCATTTTTTCTCTAAGAGGTTAGAGGAGGCCCGATGTGGCTACAGACTATCTAAATGAAGGAAGAGGGTCCAACGTGACACCAGCAGATGCTAGGGGATCCAAGACCAAACATTGTGTCAAGGACTCAAGCCAAAAGGGTTAAGCGAAAACTCTACAAGGACAATGGGCTGAGAAACTATCTACTTGCATCTGATAATTTGGTGAAGGAGGATGATCTGTACTCTCTCTACTAAAGAACAATAAGACTCCAGTAAACTAGTTGAATTTTGTAACTATGGTCAGTCTTCATAATTAGTATTTTACTCTCATGTTGTTGTGTGGTTCTCTCTTTATGATCCTTATGGTATTTTGTATTTACAGTTGAGCTTCTTTGTGTAATTACTTTGTGATGGAAAAAGATTAACTTAACTAAATAAGTAACTATCAGTACAAAGGATGCCCTAGTTTTTCAACATGGTATGAGAGCTTATGGAAAAAGACAGCCCTAGAAAGGAAGTCTTCCTTCTTTCATTCATAAAAAACATTGCTATAATGAACTCTGTTCCTGTTTGAAAGGGATGCTAAGCTTTATATCTCAATAGGCCTGAAGCCCTAGACCTTGAAAAAGGTCAAAATCATTGCAGAAATAAACCTCAGGACCAAGGTTCTTGAGAAAAAGAGGACGAAACCCAAGGCCAAGGATGAATTTATCTCAGTTGAATCTCTATAAAGGACTGAATTTATGTGATAGACGAATCTCAGTCCAAGGGTTAACGAGGGAGGACTAATACCTCCCTAATTAAGAGAGAGTGTTGCATTTTGTAACTATGTTCGGTCTTCATAATTATTATTTTACTCTTGTGTTATTGTATGGCTGTCTCTTTATGGTCCTTATGGTATTTTGTATTTACTGTTGAGCTCTTTTGTGTAATTACTTTGTGGTGGAAAAAGATTAACTTAACTAAGGAAGTAATTATCAGTATAAAGGATGCCCTAATTTTTCAAGAACTAGGTCCCCAAACCTCAAAACTATAAAAACCCATGGGCCGAACAAGGGTGTCCATGACAGTCATCTAAGATGATATGTCTTGAAAATGGTTCTAGAAGCATAGCCTCTCAAGAAGGGCCAAGGATCCATACCCCTTACTGACTCAAGGCTGAAATGCATGCCACAAACTAAAGTGAGGCCCTGTGAACTATAGCCCTATTAACCCCCCAGATTTGCTCCCTCGCAAACTGTAGGATTCATGGCCACCATATCTCATCATGCTGGAGTTCAGAGTCCTCATGAGTTGAGGATTTCAATGAGATTTTTTTGGATTACATGCATGATACATTCTTCAGCAGCTCCAATTCAGAAACTTGCATGTCAGAGATGATAGTATATTATAATATTTGATATCCTTGCAAGTTCACAATTGCAATGAGCTATTCTGGGGTGACAGGCAAGACATTTCTATTTTTAGAAGGGGCTTGCATGTCAATCTTGATTCCATATTTGGGCTCTTCACTGCAAATCGAGTCCAATGAATATAATTTCATGGACATGCAGAGACTTTCTGTTTTCTCCAGTAGCCATGTATGGGTAACACATGGCAGCGTGTGGTGATGACATATGGTGAGTTTTGGTGATGACATGTGACATGCATGCAAGGCAACACATTGTTTTCACAAGTGTCACAAGTGGCAGCGTCAAGGTACATGCATGTGGATTAGTGCACATGGATAACACTAGGAGTGTCTTTAAGTTAACTGCAGCACTTTCTTGAGTTGACTGAAGACCACTAGAACACATTAATTGATTTAGGAGTGAGTTGGCACCCTCTTGGAGTTAAATGGATCGCATGTATGCGTGTAGTTAATAAGGTAGTTAGTTTGAATTAACTAAACGTGTGCATCAATTAATAAAGATGCCTTCTTAGTTGATCAGAGAAAGGGCACTTTCACATCAATTTGTCATAAGTTAGAGTACCTTCACTTGACTGAGCACATGCCTTGTTCTCTTTAGTTTATCATCAGTTGAGTTTCAAGTATCTTCACTACGCCCATGAGCATGGCCACACCATCCCAGTTCACCCTCAGTTCAACTAATGTACATCTTCACTTCAACACCACCACATTAATACTTCACTCCTCTATGATCAGTACATTATTGCACATCTCTAGTGGATCAAAGCACATCGGGGAGGAAGACTTTAGTGGAAGGATACTCCACTCCACTCATTCAATGAGTGATCATAACTCTTCCCCACTCAAACTCGTCAATGTGGATGGGTTAGAGGAAGAGCCTTGCATGGGTAATTCAACCCCATTGATCATTAAAGGGAGTGTCGGAAATTGTAACTAGGTTGGGTCTTCATAACTATGTGAAGAAGACAATTTATTTAATAAAAGAAAATCAAATTGTAATATGTTCCATTTGGACTTGTAAAAGAAAAAGAAATTTAAAATTTTCTTGTAATTATATTAGACTGTCCAAGCAGCCAAATCGACCCTCCCAATTGAACAAGTCCGCTCTGATGAAGAGGCACCTCTTTGTCATGTTAGAAACACTATATATTGGCTATTGTGCTCCTCCATTTGAGAACAAGTTTGGACATCTTCTGTAGTGGTTGTCTATGATAGAATGTGATCTTCAATGGTGGTTTTTTGTGAGGAAATGCGAGCTTCTATGATGTTTTTCTGAAGTGGAATGTGAGCTTCTGTGATGATTCTCTATGATGGAAAGCGAGCTGCTATGGTGGATCCCTGTAATGACACGCAAGCACTTGCAGACCTATCTTTGTGATGGCATACAAACTCCATGATGCATCTCTATGATGACTTGTGAAAGACATCATGAATAGACCTATGTGTTGAAATGCATAACTAGGTTCGGTCTTCATAATATCTATTGTAATCACGATTTTATATATTTGATATTAAAGAGAAGAAATTTATTATTGTCATTCTTGATGCATAGGTTTCATGCTCAAGATTAATTTATTTATAGGTCAAGCACCCATTGAGTGCTTCTAGGTTTTTCATGAAATTATGAAGTCAAAAGAGTCATTTTCATACATGTATAACCCCTTTGGGCAGGTTGTATCTTGTAAAGAAAATTTTTGTAAAGTCAAAAGTGTCACAAAGACCCTCCAAGACCTTGTCAAACTAGTCAGCCTACAAGAAGGATCAAATCGGCCTCATGGACAGCAATTCGACCTCCTAAGAAGTCTATATATAAGAGACATCGACCTCACTTGAAGATCATCCAATCATCTCACATAAAGTTCGATCAAGAAAGAAGAAGAGACCTAAAAGAGTGGGGAAGAGGAGGACTAGAAGGAGGAAAGAAACAAAGTCTTTAAAAAGTTGTTTTTGGGCTATCATCTCCTCACACATGCAAATATTAGGGCTACATCACTACAACAAGATCGAAGTACAGAAAAGAGTTGAGCTAGGGCACCTAAAGGTCTACTTTGCAAGCCAAGTTCCAAAGAAGGAAGAATCAAGTCAATCGAAGGAGAAAGAAGGAAGAAATCAGCATCTTTTCCACACATGTGAGAACTAGGGTCTCTGCAGTAGCTGAAAATTGTAGTTAAGAAGTTGTTGGGGTCGAAGTTGTCGAAGAAGTTGTTGGGGTCGAAGTTGTTGGGGTCGACGCTGTTGCAGAAACTGTTGGGGTCAAAGTTGTTAGAAAAGTTGCTTGACGCTATGAAAGTTCACTTGGTCTTAGAGGGGTCTTTGACAAGTGTCTTAGGCCTTGGAATTCGTCATCTGAGCATTCTATGAAAAGAGAAGAGTTCTTGTGGGTTTCCCTCTCAAGAGGAAAGGTTTTGGCCCTGGCTTACAGCCTACATTTTGTGTCCTCTTGTTCCAGTGATCTTTATTGTTTGGTAGTTGTTTGATGATAGAAAAACACAATAATAATCAAATTGAAAAAGAAGCTAATTAAGTTAAGTAAAAAGACATCACAAGCAGTTATCAAAATAGGAAGAGAAATCACCTAATCTAGCTACCCCTAGATTTCTTAACATGGTATCAGACTAAGGTTACATCAACAAGGAAAGGCAGCCTAAAGATGATCATCAATTGAAGAAGAATACCAAAGATCATCAAGAAGGACTAATCCACTCATCATCTTGAAGAAAGGAGATAAGAAGCATCAAAGAAGACCTCAAAAACCCTAGCTCATTCAAAGAAGGTTTCTACACTTGAAGCATTCTTGGGAAGCTCACGCATTCTCCAATCATCTTCCAAGGAAGCAAAAATAAGCATTGCCACCATCATCAAAGAAATCAAGGTGATCTCCCTCACATTGAAGCAAAGATCACATCTCAAACATCTTTGAAGAAGATCATCAAGGAAGCAACATCATCAAAGGCATCAAGTTGAAGATATCATCATCTAGAAGCATATTCACTTGACAAGTAAGTATCTTTATACTTGTGTTTGAATCTACTATCAACATGACTTCATTCTACAAGGAGAGCAACAAACTGGTTGGGTCATCAAATTTCCTTGCATGGAAAAAGAGGATAGATTTGATCCTCATAAAGAATGAATTTATTGAATATGTTAAGGGTTCAATCTCCAAACGATCTTAGGAGCAAGCTCAAGCACTATCGAAGTATATCAAAAGGGAAATAAGGGCTCAAACAATCCTCATAATTAATCAAGGATTCCCTCATCCCTTATGTAGCAAAGTTGGAGAAATCGAACGATATATATGAAAAGTTGGTAGAATTTTTTTCCTAAAGCACTGCAGGAGAAATTATATCATTGAGAACCGAATTATACAAAACGAAGGTATCTAAGGATGAAGGAATTGTTGGAAAATCAAAGTAGTTATATTAGGGTTTGATTCTCCTTTCTTGATAATTACTTGTGAGTGTGTTGGCTTCTTTTGCTTCTTGATTATCTTATCTTTCATCAAGCAATTACCACATTATCTGCGTATGAAGATTACAAAACAAGAGACACGAGATATAGGTACTATGTCAGGGCAAGAAGCCCCTCGAGGGGAAAACCCAGTCAAGATAATTCTTCCTTTCAATAGTATTCTTTGAGACTCTTCACCCTAGACCAAGACCAGACTTTCCCTCCACACCAAGTCAGCTTCCCAAATCTTCAACCCTTTCCAGCAACGTCGACTAGGCAACAGCTTCCGGCAATAGAGAAACTTAGGAGACTTCGATCTCCCAATCGAGAACACGAAACAGAGAAAAAGAGGCACCAAAAGTTCGATTTTCTTCCTCTCCTTAGACTTCCCCAAACTCGCACTTCTTTTGGCTTTCCAGCAACAGACTTTGCACTTCTCCAGCGACTCTTGAGATATCGAACTAGCTTGAGAGATGATGATCCAAATGACTTCAACTAGCTTGTATTTATAGGCTTCTTGTGGGTTGAATTAGGGTCCTTAGGCTGACTTGATCTCTCTTAGGCCGACTTGATGTGGAGGATACATAAATAATATTTGACTCAATACTAAACCTTTTTACATTATTATTAAAAAGCCCAAGAAGGGTCTCTTTGAATGTACAATGACTCTATAAACTCAATATTAATCCTAGGAGTCCACAATGGGGGCTTTGACTAATATAATGATGACCCAAGCATGAAATCCATGCTTTAATAAGTCATTGTTACAAAAAAAAAAAAAAAAAAAAAAAAAAAAAAAAAACTTTATTCTTTTGACAAGTACATTACATAATGGCTCAAGTATATTAATGAAGACCGAACATAGTTACATTTTCTAACACTCCCTCTTAACTAGGGAGGTATTCAATGTTCATAATGTACAAATACAATGGAAAATCTCAAACTATATGAACCACTAAGAACTTTAGGCACCACAATGTTAAAATTTGGGTACCAGAGGACAAGTGGTTCCCTGAGGCTTTGATCTTAGGCCTAGAGAAAAGTGTCCAAATTTATTTGTATTTTTCTCCTAAAGTGACTTTATAAGTGGTAAAGTCAATTTAATTTAAAAGTGACTTTACAAGTGGTAAAGTTACATTCTAATTTAAAAGTGACTTTATAAGTAGTAAAGTTACATTCTAATTTAAAGGTGACTTTATTAAAGTCAATGAAAAATTAGAAAGTGAAAAAGTGACTATGGAAATAAAAGGATAAATGGCTCTTTATTTAAGTGGGTGAGTTAAAAAATAAAAAGTGAGAATTAAATGCACATTTATTCTCATCCCTAGATCTAAATGAATCTCAGCTATTAGATCTTAAGGTAACCCAAAAGGTCATTTAGAGAGTACAAGGAGGAGAAGAGAGAGATTAATTCATTCTTTCATGAGCATTTGAGAGAAAGAGAAGAGAGAGCAAAGAAAAATTTCTGAGTAGTGAGGAAGTGAAGGAGAGCAGCAAGAAAACATTTCAGCGAATCTAGGCAACAGCATTTATTAGCACGCATCCCAAGGCAAAACCGTACAGCATGAGAAAGACACAGAAATTGAGCAAGAGGGACAACAGCAAGGACACGAATTTTGAGGCAGACGTACCGCTGAAATCTGTACAATCTGTACAAGTTCTGGGTACTTTTTTGAGACAGGTCATACATCATTTAATGTTGTTTTATTGTTGGAAATTTTTTGTTTTGGTTGTTCGCTGATTGGCACGATTTTAGAGGTGGAATTCAAGCACGAAAATCGAGATAAGTTGTAATTTGTGGTTGCTGGAATTTTTACTGTGTATTTCAGTTTCTTTGTAAAAGCATTTTTAGAAATAAAGAAGAGCTCTCAAACTGGTTTTCCCCAAGAATTGTTGGGGGTTTTCCCAAGGTCACATTGACCTAAAATCACTGTGTTATTTTTTGTGTGGCTGTCATAATTTTGTTGTGTTTTATTTCTGCAATTTCAGCAGTTGTGAAATCTCTAAATTTTGTTTTCAAAAAATATTGTCATTTCCAGATTTTAGAATTTTTATCATGCTTGGATTTAAAACTAAATGCATGGAGTGATAAGAAAAACTAATAACCGGAGTGGGGGTTGAAATTTCTTCATGGTATCAGAGCTTGGTTGGCTGAAAAGTGTAAGTTTGGGACAACAACGTGAGAATTACAAACAAGCTGATTTTTACACAGAAAACAGAAACTTTCACCACAAATTTGAAAATTTCAATTTGGTAGGACAGTGAAACCTGTCTTTGGGTTTGAGAGTGGAAAACAGGTTGGATGGGCAGAACAACTACAGTGCATGGAAGGAGAAAATCCAGAGCATTTTTGAGGAAGCAAAAGTCAGGGGCATTATATTAAATACCACATAGAACCCAGTAGTAGTAGCTGCTGACCCTGTACAGTGGGCAAAGTTTAACAAAAAGAATGCTAAGGCAAAAAGATTGATTCTAGAAGGAATCAAAGATCACGTCATCCCTCATGTGAGAGGAAAGACTTATGCACATGAGATGTGGACAGCCTTGACCAATCTTTACTAGAGCTCAGATGAAAACAGAAAAATGGTCCTAAAGGAGAAACTAAAGGCCATTAAAATGGCTAAGACTGACAGTGCTATAACATACTTCACAAAGATCACTTCAGTGAGAGATGAGTTGGCAGTCGTAGGTGAGATCATTGCACCCACTGAGTTGGTGAGGATTGCTTTGAATGGTCTTCCCAAGACTTTGGAAGATTTTGTGGATGGCATTGTTGCACGGGAAAACCTTCCCGATTGGGAGAGGTTGTGGGATGATTGCATTCAGAATGAGATTAGAAAGAACCATCTTGGGGCAACCAAACAGGTGGAGGAGGATGACAATGTGGCATTGTTAACAAGAGGCAAGAAGGGCAGAGCAAAGAAGCAAGCTTCCAACAATGGAGGCAAAGACAAAGGTAAAGGCAAGCAGCAGAACAAGGAGAATGACTATTCCAAAGTCAAATGTTGGAATTATTAAAAGTTGGGACACTATGTTGTTGTGTGTCCGGAGAAGAAGAGCAAGAAGGGGAGAGACAAACCCATGGCAGCTTCTGCAGAGATAGAGAACTTCTCAGAGAGCTTTGATCGGGAGTTTGGATTCATAGCTTGTGAAGCCACTAGTGCAGGATCACCTGCCATACAGGTTCAGAGGGAGTGTGCATTCCTCGCTACTAGCAGAGCATCTTCTAGCATTTGGTATGTTGATAGTGACACTTCCCACCACATGACAGGAGTCAGAGTACTTCTCAGAGCTTTCAGAGGATGATAATGATATGGAGGTAGTACTTGGTGATGACAGCATTGTTAGAGCAGTCGGTGTGGGGACATTGACATTTGGTAGGGAACCCAACCTCCCTTGAAAGTGTCAGATGTTCTATATGTGCCTGGAATGAAGAAGAACCTGATATCCATCTCAGCACTTGAGGACAGAGGGTATGATGTGTTGTTCAGCAAAGGGAAGGTGCTTACATATCCTAGGGGAACTCCAGCTTCTTCAACTAGAGTGATTGGTGTGCGCCATGCCAAGGTGTACAAGTTCTCATTCCAGCCCCTGACGGGATTGAGTAGCAACACCCGAGACAAAACCTACAGCAGATCTAGCAGTTCAGAGTTGTGTAAGATTTGGCACCACATGATGGGGAACATGTATCATGGGGCCTTGAGTACATTGTGGGACATCACCACTGATGTGCCAGATTTCAGTTCTGATCACGTTGATGTATGCAGAGGATGTGCTATGGGGAAGTTTGCCAGATCCCGTTTTCCCAACAGTGACAACAGAGCGACCGAGATCCTTGACTTGATTCATACCGATGTGAGTGGTCAGATGTCTCGTATCTTTGAGTGGCTATAAGTACTATGTTTTATTCATTGATGACCACTCCAAGAAAACCTGGATTTATTTCTTGAAGACCAAGAGTGAGGTCTTCAAGCGGCTTCAAGAGTTCAAAGCTCTTGTGGAGACCCAGACAAGTAGGAAGATCAAGGTCCTCAGTTCGGACAATAGAGGGGAGTACACCCTTTGTGAGTTTGTTGATTTTCGTGCTGAGGCAGGCATTAGGAGGGAGTTCGCAATTCCTTACAACCCCCAGCAGAATGGGGTTGCGGAGAGGAAGAACAGATCCATTGTAGGGGGTCCCAAAGCCATGCTTCATGATCAGGGGTTACCTTTATTTTTGTGGGCAAAGGCCTGCAACACTGATGTGTACTTGCAAAACAGGAGTCCACATTGTGCCTTGGGGAATGTGACTCTGGAGGAGGTTTTTTCTGGGAAGAAGCCTAATGTTGGGCACTTTCGTACCATCGGGTGCCTTACATATTCCTATGTCCCCAAGGAGAACAGGACCAAGCTAGAGCCCACTACAGACAAGGGTATCTTTGTGGGTTATAGCAAGACCTCGAAAGCTTATCAGATTTATATTCCTGCGCAGAGGAAAGTGATTGCCAGGCGAGATGTGAAGTTCGAGGAGGAGAGAGCATTCAGGAGGTCACGGGAGTTAGAGTATCCAGAGTCACCAGACCCTCAGGAGCAGCTGAGTCAGTCACAGGGATCCAGTGGTCAGGGATCAGGAGGTACATGATTACAGTGTCAGGTCCATCAGTGAACAGTTGCTCTCAAAGTCAGGTGGGTGGTTCTTCGGGCAGCATGCAAGGCAGTCCACAGAGCAGTTCACAGGGTAGTCCACTAATGGATAGTTCGCACGGTACTTCAACATCTACAGGCACGGATTCAGGCATGAGGTCAGTTGGCAGGCCTTCAGGAGTTCAGGCTTCTAATGATGATGAGGATTCTTTCACTCCGATGGGAGAAGTATGCTCAGGGAAGAGGAAGCCCAAGTGGCTTCAAGATACCTTACACGAGGCCACATCAGTTGTTGGGCCAAAGAGACGGGTTAGAGAGAGTAAACCACCTGAGCGGTTCTGTAGTTACATGGCATTGGTAACAAGCATTGTTGACTCCAAGCCAATGTTGTTAAAAGCACGAGCGGGATTAAATCAGCGTGGGGAATGAAGCGGAAAAAATCGGGAAAAAGCGGAAAAAAGCGGGAAAAAATCGTTTGGTACAAAAATATTCATTTTTTTCATTTTTTTTCAAATTTTCATTAAAAATCGCGCTGCCTCGCCGGCCCGAGCTTTTTTCCCAAAAAAGCGGGCTTTTTTCGAAAAAAGCGGGCTTTTTTCGAAAAAAGCGGGCTTTTTTCGAAAAAAAAAAGCGCGCTTTTTTGAAAAAAACAGGCTTTTTGTCGGCTTTTTTCCCAAAAAAGTGGCAAAAAAAATTTATCCCGCTTTTTTCCTATAAAAAGCGCGATTAAATCGGCCTAGGTAAAAACTCGCGATTTTTTGAAAAAAGCGCGATTTAATCGCACTTTTAACAACACTGCTCCAAGCCTTCTAGTTATGAGGAGGTAGCCAGTCAGCAGGTCTAGAGAGAGGCCATGATGGAGGAGTATTCTTCTATTATGAAAAACGATGTTTGGGAGGTAGTGCCGAGGCCTGAAGGTAAAACAGTTGTTACTTCCAGATGGCTCTACAAGATAAAGCATGCTGCAAATGGCAAAATCAAGAAGTTCAAGGCTCGATTTGTGGCGAGAGGGTTCTCACGGGTAGAGGGAGCTGACTATGAGGAGACCTTCGCTCCCATAGCTCAGTATACATCTATTCGCTCCATTATATCGATTGCAGCAGAGATGGGTTGGAAGATCCACCAGATGGATGTGAAGACCACATTTCTCAATGGCTTCATTCAGGAGGAGGTTTATATTGAGCAGTCGCAGGGCTTTGAGGTGCATGGGAAGGAGTTCCATGTATGCAGATTGAAAAAGGCACTCTATGGCCTTAAGCAAGCCCCTAGAGCTTAGTACTCTAGGATTGATACATACTTGCAGCGGTTGGGCTTCACAAAGAGTGAGGCTAATCTAAACCTATACTTCATTGTGGTGGGTGTTGTATGTTGATGACTTGATCAGCTGCAAGAGAGATCTTGCTTCAGAATTTGAGATGAAGGATATTGGCTTGATGCATTATTTTCTGGGACTGGAGGTGTGGCAGGTGGAGGGGCATTTCTTCCTGGGACAAGGGAAGTACATTGTGGATATTCTTAGCAGATCTCACATGGAGGATTGCAAACCCATGTCTACACCTATGATCACTTACTGGAAGAAGCTTCATGCTTCTGATTCCAAGTTCGTGGATTCTACTCTATATAAACAACTGATTGGTAAATTGATGTACTTGGTCAACATTCGACCATATATATGTTTTGCAATTAACACTATGAGTCAGTTCATGTGTAAGCCTAGGAGAGTGCACTGGGTGGTTGCAAAACACATTCTTTGTTACTTGGATTTTGGTCTGGATTATAGATAGGGTGGAGTGAGACTGGCAGGGTACACAGATTCAGATTTGGGCAGGTTGTGCTTCAGATAGGAAGAGTACTTTCGGGTGTTGTTTTGGGTTGGGTTTGGCAGTTGTGTCGTGGATCAGCAAGAAACAACAGTCAGTTGCATTAAGCTCAGCTGAGGCAGAGTATATAGCTGCTAGTTTGGCTAGTTGTGAGGCCATATGGCTTCGCAAGATGTTATTTGGTCTATTTGGTCAGACATTGAGACCTTTAGTGATTTACTGTGCTAATCAGAGTTGCATAAAACTCACGGAGAATCCATTTTTTCATGACAGGTCAAAACATATTGAGATCAAGTATCACTTCATTAGAGACTATGTCCAAAAGGGAGTTGTCAAGCTTGAGTACATTTCCATAAATGAGCAGGTAGTGGACATTTTCACCAAAGCCTTAACACGGGGCAAGCATGTCTACTTCACATACAAAATGGGAGCGGTGAGGAACACTTCCTCGGTAAGAGGGAGTGTTAAAATTTGGGCACCAGAGGACAAGTGGTTCCCTAAGGCTTTGATCTTTGGCCTAGGAAAAAGTGTCCAAATTTATTTGTACTTTTCTCCTAAAGTGACTATAAGTGGTAAAGTCAATTTATTTTAAAAGTGATTTTATAGGTGGTAAAGTTACATTCTAATTTAAAGGTGACTTTATTAAAGTCAATGAAGAATTAGAAAGTGAAAAAGTGACTATGGAAATAAAAGGCTAAGTGGATCTTTATTTAAGTGGGTGAGTTAAAAAATAGAAAGTAAGAATTAAATGCACATTTATTCTCATCCCTAGATCTAAATGAATCTCGGCCATTAGATCTTAGGGTAACCCAAAAGATCATTTAGAGAGTAAAAGGAGAAGAGAAGAGAGATTAATTCATTCTTTCATGAGCATTTGAGAGAAAGAGAAGAGAGAGTAAGGAAAAATTTATGAGCGGTGAGGAAGTGAAGGAGAGCAGCAAGAAGACCTTTCAGCAAATCTGGGCAGCGACTTTCATTGGCACGCATCCCGAGGCAAAACCATACAATAGGTGAAAGGCACAAAAATCGAGGAAGAGGGACAACAAGGCACAGATTTCAAGGCAGACTTGGGCACGAATTTCGAGGCAGACTTGGGCACAAATTTCGAGGCAGATTTGGGCACGATTTTTGGGACATTTGTACTACTGCAATGTGTACAGTCCATACAGCAAGTTTTGGGCACGTTTTTCAAGGCAGGCTATACAGCATTTAATGTTGTTTTATTGCTAGAAAATTTATGATTTGACTGTTTGTTGATTGGCATGATTTTCGAGGTGGAGTTCATGTGTGAGCCTATGAAAGTAATTTGTGGTTGCTAGACTTTTTACTGTGTATTTCAGTTTCTCTGTAAAAGCATTTTCAGAAATAAAGAAGGGATCTCAAACTGCTTTTCCCCAAGAGTTGTAGGGGGTTGTTCCAGGGTCACAATGACCAAAAATCACTGTGTTATTTTCTGTGTGGCTATCATAATTTTGTTGTGTTTTATTTCTGCAATTTCAGCAGTTGTGAAATCTCTAAATTTGTATTTTCAGAAAATATTGCCATTTCCAGATTTTATAATTTTTATCATGCTTGGATTTAAAACTAAATGCATGGAGTGATAAGGAAAACTGATAACCAGAGTGGGGGTTGAAATTTCTTCACGCAATGCCATGGACTATATTCCTAACCAAGGCAATCTATCCAAGTGGGAATAAGGTGGACTCAAGATTCCAGCCCCTCTAGGTACCATTAGGCTTACTTGCTAACCACCAACACCACCTTTCCAACTTCAGGACCCAGACATCAACACAAAGTGTCGACCAGATGTCTTCCCAGGCAGTGCTTCACTCGCAAAGCCTCAACAAATCTCTTCCACACTTTTATCGTCAATACAATCAGCAATATCTACCAAACCAAGCAGGTTCCTTAGATATTCAAACTTCTTATTAGGAAGAGCCTTTGTCAGTATGTCTACTACCTATTCATCTGTCAAGACATACTCCAACTTCACGATCTCATCCTGCACCAAGTTCTTAATAAAGTGGAACTTATTATTGATATGTTTTGTCCTCGAATGAAACACAGGATCTCCAAACATCTTCATATAGCTTTGATTGTCACAATTAATCACAGTAGGACCCAAAAACTTCTCGAACAAATTTGTCATAAGCTTCCTTAACCAAACAACCTATTTTCCTACTTCACATGCAGCCACATATTCTGCCTCGGCACTACTCAATGCAACGGGATCTTGCTTCCTACTCATCCATGAGATCATAGCAGCTCCCAGACTAAAGCATCTTCCCATAGTGCTCCTTCCATCGGTCTCACTACCACCCCAATCAGAGTTTGTGAAGCCAATTAGCTTGACTTCCTTACTATCATACTTTAGACAGTGATGTATAGTGCCACGAAGATAACTCAATATATGTTTGGTAGCTATCCAGTGATCATGACGAGGCTCGAACTGAAATTGACTAAGAATGTTCACTACGAAACGTATATCTGATGTAGTATTTACCAGATACATCAAGGAACCCACCAACTGTCGATATGAGGTAGGATCCACGAGAGTAGAGTCAAAGCCCCTCAAGTTCTTGAGGTTGGTGATCAGAGGAGTAGTCTTCGGCTTGGAATCCATCATCTCGAGTTTCTAATAACTTGATGATGTACTTTCCTTGCCCCAAATATATCTCCCCAAGTCTCTGCCATACTTCCAGACCTAGGTAATAGTGCATCAGTCCTAGATCCTTCATTTCAAATTCAACTGCCAACATCTTCTTGCATTCTTGAATTCTTCGCTCTACACCTCTGATGAATAGATCATCCACATATAGTAGAACAATGACAGGCTCATTATTCACGACCTTGATGTAGAGATTCGAAACAGTAAAACTCTTCACAAACCCAATTCTAAGTACATATGCATCCATCCTTGCATACCATGCCCTAGGTGCTTGCTTCAAATCATATAGGGTCTTCTTAAGTCCGCAAACATGAAAGTCCCTGCTATTCACTTCAAAGCCCTCGAGTTGTTCGATGTACACTTCCTCATCAATGGTCCCATTCAGAAACGCAGTCTTAACATCCATTTGATGGATATTCCACCCCATTGTAGCAGCCACTGAAACCAACTATCTAATGGTAGTGTACCTTGTTGTAGGTGCAAAGGTTTCATCATAATCAATGCCTTCCTTTTGAGAGAAACCCCTTGCAACGAAACTTGCTTTATACTTGTATACTTCCATCAATAGCATGTTTGATCTTATAGATCCACTTAGATGTGACAACCGATTTGTCACTAGGTCTAGGAACGATTTCCCAAACCGCATTCTTCAAGATGGATTGATATTATTCCTGCATTGCTTTCATCCAAACATCTTCATGCGTAGCTTCCTTGAATGTAAATGGTTCGCCTTCAATTGACTTTGTCATATATGCAACATAGCCAAAATATCTCTTTGGTTTCTTTCTTTCCATGAAGGAACCTTTCGCAGCTTCATGTCTGTCAGCATCTTCTAATGTAGCTTTCAACCAATTTGGCCTCTTCCTTGTGATTGGGATAACCACTGATTGAATAGGCTCACTTGGTCCTTTTTCTTCAAGATTTGTAGTAGAGTTTTCATGATGAACTTCTTCGTCATCGGAATCAATAAGAATATCCTTTGATTTCTTGTATGCTTGATTTTCATTGAATATGACATCCATGCTTACTTTAATGTGTCTTCCTTCCTTTATATAGATTCTATATGCTTTTGAGGAAAGACTATAACCAACGAATATTCCCTTGATACTTGTAAGGTCCAAATTCTTTCGCTTGGCTTTCGAAACATGGATATATGCTAGACTTCCAAAGATTCGGAGGTGATCCACGCTCGGCTTCTTCCCTGTGAATACTTCTTCGAGTGTTGTACTATCAAGACTCTTATGAGGACTTCTATTTTGAATGTATACGGCAGTAATCGTTACTTCTCCCCATAAGAACTTTGGTAGATCTTGATCAAGTAGCATAATTCAAATGCCTTCTTCAATTGACATATTCTTCCTTTCAGCCAATCAATTTCGTTCAGAATAGTAGGGCTCCTTCTTAATACTTGCTTCCTTACAATATGCAATCAATTCCTTAGAAGTGTATTCACCACCATTATCAAACCTAAGAGTCTTTATCTTTCTTTCGGTTAGGGTTTCCACTTCAGCCCTAAACTCCTTGAACTTATCAAATACTTCATCTTTAGTTTTAAGGAGGTAGAGCCATGTCTTTCTAAAATGGTCATCAATGAATGTCACATAGTACTAAGTAGAGATGACCTCCAAGTGATTTGTTAGACATGGGCCCACACACGTCGGAATGGATGAGGTCTAATATCTCTTTAGACCTAGTTTCACTATTATGAAATGGCTTTCTCATATGTTTTTCCAAAGAGCATCCCTTGCACACACCTTCATGATCTAACTTCATATTAGGAATACCATGAACCAGTTGACTAAGAGTAGGGTTGACCTTATAATGTAGATGACCATACCTCCTATGCCATAGCTCAATGGGACTTATTTCCATATGAACCAAAGCTTGAGGAGGTGGTGTAATGACCCTATAAAGACTTCCTTCACGAACTCCAATAACCCTAGCTTTATCAATGCTAGAGTCTTTTCCCCAAACCAATATTTTTCCATCAACAAAAGCAACTATTTCCCCTTTATCTTCTAAACAAGAAATATAAAGCAATTTCTTTCAAACCTGGAACATATAGAATGTTGTTGAGATGCAGCTTCGACCCATTATCCAGCTTCAATGATGTTGATCCTAGGCCTCTAATAGCATAGCTTTTGTTGTCACCCAATTCCACTGCATGAGAAAATGGCTCCTTTGATAGTGTATGAAGTTGCTTACTTTCACCTGTCATGTGTCTTGATGCTCCACTATCAATGATCCATGCATTGTCATCATTAAGGGAACTTGTAAGGGCAGCCAAGAATCCTTGACCCTTGACCTTGTTGAAAAGGTAGTAGATGACCTTCTTGATCCAGCTTCCAAGAGTGGTGTAACCCATTCTTATGTAGTTCATCATAGAGGGAGAATCCATACCAACAAAGTGATCTTCGACTCTTCCTAACCTTAGCTTTGATTTCATGTTGGAAAATCAAAGTAGTTATATTAGGGTTTGATTCTCCTTTCTTGATAATTACTTGTGAGTGTGTTGGCTTCTTTTAATTCTTTATTATCTTTTCTTTCATCAAGCAATTACCATATAATGTGTGTATGAAGATCACAAAACAAGAGACACAAGATATAGGCACTATGCCAAGGAAAAACCCCCCTCGAGGGGAAAACCCAGTCAATATAATTCTTCCTTTCAATGGTATTCTTTGAGACTCTTCACCCTAGACCAAGACCAGACTTTCCCTCCACACCAAGTCGGCCTTCCAAATCTTTGACCCCTTCCAGCAACTTCGACTAGGCAGCAGCTTCCGACAACATCAAAACTTAGGAGACTTCGATCTCCCAATCGAGAACACGAAACAGAGAGAGAAAGGCACCAAAAGTTCAATTTTTTTCCTCTCCTTAGACTTCCCCAAACTCGCACTTCTTCCGGCTTCCCGGCAACAGACTGCGCACTTCTCTAGCTACTCTTGAGATATCAAACTAGCTTGAGAGATGATGATCCAAATGATTTCGTCTATCTTGTATTTATAGGATTTTTGTGGGTCGAATTAGGGTCCTTAGGCCGACTTGATCTCTCTTAGGCTGACTTGATGTGGAGGATACATAAATCATAGCTGACTCAATACTAAACCTTTTTACATGATTCAAAAGCCCAAGAAGGGTCTCTTTGATTGTACAATGACTCTATAAACTCAATATTAATCCTAGGAGTCCATAGTGGGGACTTTGACTAATATAATGATGACCCACGCATGAAACCCATAGTTTAATAAGTTATTGTTACAATAATAAAAATTAATAATATTTGTTTTTAATATATTAATAAATTAATATCATAATTTAGATATTATTGTTCAAATATAGACGTTACTTGAAATTATGTCTCTACATTGCTCTCTATTTAAGCCTTTTTCATGGTCTGCCTCTGGTCCTGATGATGAACCGCACTTGTTAGTTCGAAACGCATTGGTCAAAAATTTCTCTTATGTGATTTCTACCGAAAGACTTTGCTTAATAAATAATAAAGATTATTTTCTTTATTCTTTTGACAAGTACATTACATAATGACTCGAGTACATTAATGAAGACCGAACATAGTTACATTTTCCAAGAGGAATAGCCTCATGCCTTAGGAGGGTATCTCGATTCTCAATTAAGAGATCAACTACAAGAATTAGGAGAAATAATGCCCGATAAAGAAATGACCATCGTTGTGCTCAATGCACTACCTGATGAGGGCAACTTTGTATCAAGTATCTATGGAAAGAAGTAAGCCACTCCATTTAGTGAACTTTGGTCATTATGTAAGATTGAAGAAACGAGGTTAAAGGAAAAAAGCGATGTTGGATCAAATGAACAAGTTCAAACATATGTTGCCATGGCTAGGAGAAAAGAAAAGTATGGAAAGTTTGATCCTCAAAAAAAGAAGAAAATCAATATGTCAAGGATACAATGTTATGAGTGTAATGAATATGGGCACTTTAAAAGGAATTGTCCCAAACTCAAGAAGGACAACAAGAAGAGAAAGGAAAGAAATAAAGCCCATGTTACTGAAGAAGTGGAAGAATCAAAAAAGAAGAAATCAAAGGAGGAGGAAGTGAAAGATCTCTACTATGACTGAGATAATCTCCTTCACTTAGTTCTTTTCAGTTATGGAAGATGATAGAAAGCATCACAAGTATGATAGGATGCATTACGGCAAGATAGATATGACATCATCATAGAAGCATGGAAGGATAGCTGAAGTAGAAAGTCTACATAGTTGTAGCAGTCATCATGATAGAAAGAAAGTAGCTCATGGCATCTCCATTGGAAGCATATAAGGACAACCGAAGTAGCTATATATATGGTTGGAGGAAAGTCATCTAGCAAATAGAAGATAAAAAAATCACCATATATCATCATCATTAGGAAGAAGCATTTGCAGAATGAGGATCATCGATGATCCTCCATTGGAATCTTCATTAGAAGGTTCACCTCTACTTTGAAGAAGCGACTCGCAGAAAGTCTACATTCATCTTGTGTAGGATCCACTAGTTAAAAGGATGAAGGTATGGTGACAAAGATTTGCAGCATGTCAAGTTGGTTGAAGTACTTTCATCTTCAAGCAAGGAAAGGAAATTGTTAGAAGGAATTCTAGATGACCAAGAGAAAGAAGAGGTATGTGTATATTTGGTGATAGATAGATAAATTCATGTCATCATATGGTTGTAGATAATATGGGTTAAAATGCTCTATCTCATGGGCATGAAGAAGAAACTCTTCCTTTAGAATGGTGCATGAAGGCATGTAGACAATGTGCCTTGAACTCTTATTCATATTGACAAGATGAAATCAACATAATATGACCTCATGGAGATTATGAGGTGGTTGGAAACTATGGTTCCTATGATAAAGGAACTATCCTAAGGAAACATTAAGTAAAGAAAGGTAGAGAAGAGTTCGTGAGAAGATGCATTTGTTGACACGTAAGATAAAGACAAGTGGTAAACATCTGATAAGTAGAAGAATTAGGACATCTCCATGGAAAAGGTATGAAGACCCTGATTTGTATACTGGAGAAGGTAAACCTTGGTAATGTATGTCTTGGAGATGGGTTCATAAAAAATGCAAAAGGATTTTGATGCAGGAAGCGAATGTCATGACGAAAAGCCATCATAAAAAGGTAACATTGATTTAATGTTCATTTTGATTTTTGAGAAAAACCTCTAGTTGGGTTGAAACAAAACTATCGAAAAAGAGTTGTAGAAGTCACCTACAATTAGTACTCTTGAGATTGGATGGAAGATCCGAAAAGTAACATGACTAAGAAAAGGTAGTTGTATAAAAGAATAGTCAGATGTAGACTAGAAGATCACTTCCAATGAAGAGAAGGAAGACATGACTATTGGTTTGACACAAAGTTTTGTTGAAGGGAAGTGATGAAGAAGATGGGTGATGCCCTACAAAGAAGAAGGTTCAGTGATGAAGAAGATGAAGTTCATGACATGATGCAAAAAGAGGAGCCCTAAAGGCAGTTGATGGTACCATGATCTCCACCAAAGAGCAGATAGTTGTTGTTGGAAACAAGTCCCTAGTTGAGAGGGAGCTTGGGCAAGTTCCCAGGTAAGAAGGAACTTGGGTATATTCCTTTTATAGGAATGAGTATATCCTCCCTAGCTGAGAGGGAGAGATAGACACATCATTCTTGTCTTCATGTTATGAATCGTGTTATGAAGAAAGAATGGAGGATTGGGCAAGCATCTTAATTCTGATACTCTTTGAGGGGTAGGGCATCCAAAATGTAAGAGTAGTCGAAGAGGAAATTCCTAGAGGATGTGTTATTCCAAGACAGGAATAGTCCTAAAAGGACATACATTGTGAACATCCAAATGGGTTACATGCCTTAAGAGACAATGATGATGGTGTCTATCAGTCATTGTCTCGCCAACATTGTGCTCTGATCTTGTGGAGAGATAGAGTTGTTAGACAAGGCCTTGCTATGTGACAATGTTGGTTAGTATGATGCGATTTAATGAGAAAAGGGCTTACCAATCTGACTCTTCTTATGAGAATTCTTCAGTGTGAGAATGTCCGAGTACCGTGTATTGATTATGAATACCTCCCAAGTTAAGAGGGAGTGTTGAAATGTTTAACTAGGTTCAATCTTCATAATATCTATTGTAATCATGATTTTATATATTTGATATTAAAGAGAAAAGAAATTTATTATTGCCATTCTTGATGCATGGGTTTCATGCTCAAGATAAATTTATTTATAGGTCAAGCACCCATTGAGTGCTTCTAGGTTTGTTGTGAAATTATGAAGTCAAAAGAGTCAATGTCATACATGTAAGACCCCTTTGGGCATGTTGTATCATGTAAAGAAATTTTTTGTAAAGTCAAAATTGTCATAAAGACCCTCCAAGACCTTGTCAAACTAGTCGGCCTACAAGAAGGATCAAGTCGGCCTCATGGACAGCAATTCGACCTCTTAAGAAGCCTATATATAAGAGACATCAACCTCACTTGAAGATCATCCAATCATCTCACATAAATTTCGATCAAGAAAGAAGAAGAGACCTAAAAGAGCGAAGAAGAGGACTAGAAGAAGGAAAGAAATGAAGTCTTTAAAAGTTGTTTTTGGGCTATCATCTCCTCACACGTGTGAAGATTAGGGCTACATCACTACAGCAAGATCGAAGTACATAAAAGAGTTGAGTTAGGGCACCTAAAGGTCTACTTTGCAAGTCAAGTTCCAAAGAAGGAAGAATCAAGTCAATCGAAGGAGAAGGAAGGAAGAAATCACCATCTTTTCCACATGTGCAAGAACTAGGGTTTCTGCAATAGCTGAAAATTGCAGTCAAGAAGTTGTTGGGGTCAAAGTTGTTGGAGAAGTTGTTGGGGTTGAAGTTGCTAGAGAACTTGTTGGAAGTTGTGAAAATTGACTTGGTCTTGGAGGGGTCTTTGACAAGGGTCTTAGGTCTTTGAATTCGTCATCTAAACATTTTATAAGAAGGGAAGAGTTCTTGTGGGTTTTCCTCTCAAGAGGAGAGGTTTTGGCCCTTGCTTATAGCCTACATTCTGTGTCCTCTTGCCTCATTGATCTTTATTGTTTGGTAGTTGTTTGATGATAGAAAAACACAATAATAATCAAGTTGAAGAAGAAGCTAATTAAGTTAAGTAAAAAGATACCACAAGCAATTATCAAAACAAGAAGGGAAATCACCTAATCTAGTTGCCCATAGATTTCTCAACACTATGGACAAACCTATGAAGGACAATATGGGAGCAGATGTCGGTTGGTGGAAGGGCTAACTTGGCACTTGGGACAGTGGTTATATGACTTGGATTTCTCTTGATTCTATAAAGAAAGGATTGTGGGTTTTCCCACTTGGTGGGGTTTTGCCCTGGCTTGGAGCCTAATCTCTGGTGTCATTTGTCTCTTGTTTTATTTTCTTGCATTCTAATGGTAATTGCTTGATGAAGAAGAAGATTAATAAACTAAGAAGAATCATAATAATGCTCACAAGTAATTATCATGTTAAGGAATTCACTTTTCACTGGAATTCCAACATGATATCAGAGTTATGGTAAGAACAAGGACATTGTTGTAGAAACCAAGATCTTAAGGGTTGTTGAGAGTTGAAGTTCAAATCTTTGAAGTCACCTTTCTCTAAGACATTCAAGTGAAGGTCTGAAGATCAAAATTATCCCTCTGTGATCTAGAACGGGCCTGGTATCACACCTCAATTGAAGGCCGGGATAAAAAGGGCTATAATCACTTCTTCTTTAGCTCGCTCTAATAATCTAATTAGGCTGAAAAGTCTACTCTTATATCTGAGACTATGTATAAGTCCTCTATGGCATGAATTTCTAAGAAGCCTTAAGACTCTTGTTCTTATAAACATTGGGGTACAAATCTTTGTAATAAATGTGAAGGCATTAACACAAGCGTTATGTGGCATCTCTCTAAACTAATGTGAATTTTGTGTATGCAAAAATCATCTCCAAAAGTAGAACAAAAGTATTTCTCTGTGATATGAGAATCTACAGATCTGAATAGCCTTATCATGATCAAGAACAAGTGGTATCCAAGCTAACTATACTACCATGAAATGTGAGCTACCTCTTAATATAATCGAAGTTCTGTCATGGTCTATGATAACCTTTATACATGTGATGGCTTATCTTAAACTGAAGATTCATTAAAGAATTTGTATGACGATCAAATATGTCATCTACGAAAGTTATCTCTTGTGAACATACATCTGAACTTTTACAAAAGTGCAAGAGTAATGACTGTACCTTTGGTAAAGAAGAGAATCTCAAATTAAAACTGTTGATTGTGGATACTAGGCCAAGACCTAGTGTTTTGCAAATTGATCTCTTGTTGACTAGGCCAAGACCTAACAGGGTTGAGATCAATGAAGAAAAACTATTTGTGGTTAAAGGGTCAATATTCATGAAACTCAACTCTGTGTGGAATCGAGATTCCTGAACTCTCTTCTCTGTGAGAGCATTCGAGATTTCATTATGTGACGATTGGTGCAAAATTGGAGACATCATATGATGTGGCAAAGTCATCTATATGCGGATTTTGATGAACGTGTGGCACATTACTCCTTGATATATAGAAAGGTAAACTAGGTAAAAGAACATTGCTAGTAGCCCAAAGGAATTTTCGTGGTTCGTTGATCATCTTTGGTGGAAGAAGATAACATACATCTGCTGAAGTGAAGGACTGTAAGTATGGACTTAAGCTGATAAGATTCGCAGGTTCTAGGGATCTAGACGTTGACCCTTGCAAAGTATGAATAAGGAAACCCTCATTGTTGTTGAAAGAAGTCATAGATATTGGGAATGGAAAATGGGAAAAATGATCTTGTGGCTCAAGTTTAAGAGGGAATTGACTTTTCTTGAAAGATGAAGCTGACAAAATGGATGCATGAAGTCCATGGATTAAGAAGGGGTTGATCATTTTCAAAAGATAAGTATTTTGTGTCTTTCCTCCTTGATTGATGGTTTTGGTTAGTTTCTTGTCTATATGCTCTTTGTCTCTTTCATATCAGTGGGATTGCAAGGCCTACCTAGGGTTTGGCAGCAAAATGATGACAAGAAAGAGTGTTACATATCCAAGAGGACTTTCCAATCTTATTGAAGACCTGACCATTGAAGGAATTGGCAATTGCATTCATTGTGCCCTAAGGACTGTCAATTTGGAGTGGCAAAGGGACAGTTAGTGGGCTAGTTATATAAGCCTTAAGGACTATGATTTGATGTGTTGTGAGGGCTATCTTATGTGCACCCTGAAGTACAATACTTGACAAATCAGAGTTGAATGGGTTGGTCGTTAAGCCATAGATCAGTGGACTGCGTAAGGAATGGTTTGATGTCGTAGTTCAATGAAGTGTGCAATAGATGGGCTTTGTGCAATACCTCATGAATTGACTTTTGGAGCAGCAAAAGTGCAGATCAGTGGGTTGTTGATGTGCCCTAGGAACAACATTTTGGAGCAACCATATTATTGACAAGATGGGAAAATCTGAAAGCCCAAAGCAAAGTGACAAGAACAGTTGATTTGTCAAAGTTAGGGTAGTTTTGGTAGCCCTAGGAGCAGTCTTCTAAAATGACCAAAAGAATGACAAGCGGGCAGATCTGGAGGATGGGAAGAAGTGCAAGATGTAATGTTGGACGCAATAAGTGAAGACCTAAGTGTAGGATCATGAATGAAGAAATCATGGTCTTTTAGGAGGCAGATTTGGAGCCCCAGTTCAAAGATTGCAAATGAGCAAACTCAATGATAAGAGGGTTGGTTGAGGAAGCTACAACAAATATCCACAGAATAACAAGCACTTCCGACACAAGTTGAGGCTTGTTGATGTACTCTCCCTGTTGACCACTACGTGTCAACGACCCATAGCAGTACACCCCATTTTTTTCGCAAAAAGGATAGTGCCTGATCGATGTGTTCGTGTCGTCCAGCTATCATCATCAGCTTAATCATCATCTTATAATGTAAACCCAGTTTGCAAGTGTATAATGTAAATAATCTCAGTAGATTCGTGTTGTGTATGTAATTACCTAGGTAAACCTACTTTTCTAGTGACGATCTACATTCCGGGAGGTTTTCTGTCTCACCGATCCATTCTCGGATGGTCGGCAGAGTTTTCTTTCAACCTTACCCCAAAGCCGAAATGGATTTTGTCACTGGGATCTTAGGGGAGTCCTAGTGTTCTAGATCGAGTCTACGTAAAAGTGATTTGGGAATAATGCTAACTATTTGGTTAGGTTATTTTATTACAAATTGTTTGATCTGCTAGATTATATTTCGTGTCATAGAACTGGGTAGTTTGTGAGGGTCTTTTGCAAATGGGTCTTCCCCCTTGAGATGTAAAAATGTAAAAATCATGATGCAAATGTCTTGAGGGTTAGAAAAATAATTTATCCCCTCATAGGTTACTTAATTAAATTTTCTGGCCAAAATTAATTAAAATCCTAAGCTAGAAATTTAATTAATTCTAGGTCCTAAGTAAATTTAAATTCTCCAAAGGCAAAATTCGTTGGTCCTTAAAAATTAAATTTTAAGAGGTCCAGGGACTAAGGTAAATTGATTATTTTGCTAAATTTTAAGCCTTTGATCCCTCGAGTTAAGTCAAAGTCAAAATTTTGAGGAAATTAATTCAAAATTTTAATTTTTGAATTAATTAAAATGCATTTAATTGAAAAATTCGAATTTCCTCAAAAATTTAAAATTTCGACGGATGAAATTAAAAGAAATTTTAATCTTCATCAACGGTCAAGATTGCTTTGACAAGGATCACTCGAACTAGCCGTTGGAGGATTTATCTTTAAATAGGAGGTCATTTGTCAGTGAGTATCATCCGATCTCTGGATTGTGTACTAAGTTGTCAAGCTCTCTTGTATACTTTTTTGAATTAGTGCAAAAGTCTTTGGGGTTTCAACGTGTTGTAATGTTCCTCTTCATGAATTTATGGTAACATTGTTTTAACTTCTGCTTAATATTATGTGAAAATTATCAATCAATAGCTCTCTTAAAATAATCTGAATACAGGTATCTTATTCAGTTTGTTGGATCTAGGGTAACATTTTTAATTTTGATTGAAGTAGCAAGTATCTCTATTTCTTCATAATTTTATTGTTGTTTTATTTCTCTACTTGATTTGATGGTTAATCTAGTGTTTGCAGAAGATCTCTCAGGTTCTCATTGAGCGTTTGGGATAGTCTTCAGTTGGACCAACCAACTCTCAACACATATTTTCTGAAGTGCTTATTTCATATAAGTCCCAGGATTTATCTAACGATAATCTTTTTTCTGCAGGGTGTTTTTGGGCTAGTACCTCTCTAAAATTTCAAAATCTTTTAAATATTTTGTGGAAATTTTGATAGATCTGGCTATTAAGAGCCTTAGATTATCAGATCTGGGAGCAGAGTTGGACTCATACTCCTCAGATCTGGGAGCGGAGTTGGACTCATACTCCTCAGATCTAGAAGCGAAGTTGGACTCATACTCCTCAGATATGATAGATTTGTAAATTATTTGTATAGATCTGTTATTTACTTGTATAGATCTAAAATTTTGTAACATAATTTTGAATTTTAACACTTGGGTTTTTGGGATTTTCTCTATTTTGTACATATTGGGTATTGGGTTTTTCTCTTTTCACTTGTGTAGAAATAGATCTGAGATATCAGCCAAGAAAATCTTCAGATCTGAGTTAGATCTAGACCTTGGAGTGCAAGATCTAAGCTCAAAGATTGTTTGCAGAAATAGATCTGAGAAACCAACGAAGTAAATCTTCATATCTGAGCTAGATCTAGACCCTGGAGGGCAAGATCTGGGCTCAAAGATTGTTTGCGAGAATAGATATGAGAAATTAGCCAAGTAAATCTTCAGATCTGGGGCTTTTCAGACACATCTAGGCCCTAGAGGGCAATATCTTATCCCAAATCTTTTTACAAGGCCATTCATTAAAGATTTTGCAATAAGTCTGAAGATCTGAAGCAAAATATTTTTTTCCAGAACAAGGGTTTCAAGTTTTGGGGTTCCTAAGCCCAGGTCTGCCTTCTCCTAGCCAACACTAGTTCTATTGGACCTAGTGCTAGCTCTCATTGGCCCTAGATTCCCTTGCTCCATTTCTGATTTGAATATTTAATTTTCTGAAGCTAATCATTGGTGGGTTTTTGCAAAAAAATTGGTAAAAATTTGTGTTTCAGGTATTGAAATTTTTTTGGCAACTTGGGCAAGTGATCTTCAAGGCCTAGGGCCTAAGGGTTTGATCTCTAAACCATCTTTTTCCTCATTGTTTGCTACAGCAGTCATATACCTTTCTAATAGTGATGAAAAACACATCTAAGTGGTTTGAAATTAACTAAAAAATTGTCAAATACATTAATAAGTGATTTGAAATTAACTAAAAAATTGTTAAATACATTAATAATTCATTTATGTTTGATGTGTATCAAGAATTTGGCCTAGATCTACATTTTGGGTCACTGTTATCTCTGAATAATTCTGTTTCTGAAGTTTGAAATATAATAGTGGAGAAATTTCATGTAGGTTAGCCTAAAATCAGTTCTTAAGTTGTCTAATACATTAAGGAATTAATTTCTTGAGTTGGACATTTATCATTAGACTTATTTCATATTTTAATTCTTGGCTATAATAAGTATATCAGATCTGATATACTTCCGGAAATCACATCATAACAAGTTGATAAATTTTTGATAATTCATGTGGGCAAGTTTGGAAAAATTTCAGAAAATTTTTGGCATAAAAATATCATTGATAGCTTACTGTTTTCATTGTCATATTGCTGTTGTCATAAAGTTTTTCTTACCACTGTCCTAAAAACTAATTTCTGAAAATTAGATACTCTGTCATGGAATTGTGATAAAATGCATATCTTTTGTTTCATAAACTGAGTATTTTTTGAGTATCTGTTGATATTAATTGCAAAGAAATTTTTGTTCTCTTTAAGCTATAATTGTATCAGAAAGATTTGACATAAGCTTGTGTTCTAATTGTAATATCTTTAGGGGTTTAATTTTGAGTCTTCATTTAATAAAGCAAACATTTCATTTGGGTATTGAAAGTTTCTGCGACATAAGCATCTTTTCATCCTTGAATCTAACTTCATCTCATTTTCTCATCATTTGGTGCATCTGCATATAAGTTAGTTTTGCATAAATAAAATTTACTTCCAAGCATAAGCTTGGTCGATAGAGAGATAGGTATCCATCCATCTTTGCTTGAGTAGCCTACTCTTAATAGTACTTAAAACGGTGACCTTGCAATCGTCAGAACCACAGCTCTCTACAGCGCCAGAGGCACCAGGTATGTTAGATTTTCAGGAGAGGTATCATTGATCACACCTTAGTGTGCTTGTGCTTCACCTTATCTTCTTTCTGCCAATTACTATGAAATCAAGCTCAATATAGAAATGATCGAAGGGTTAAAACTTAGATAGGCATTGAACTAAAATTAACCAAGATTCTTGCATCTCACATTAGTTTTAGGGTTTGCATTTCATATAAGATAGTCATTCATCTAAGCAACAGTTGTTAATCGATTACTTGGTCTTTATTCCCTAGCAAGATCGTTGGCTCCATAAGGCACTAGTATCAATCGTTTAAAATCTAATCAAATCTTATAAGTCTTGCTAAATCTTAATCAAGTACTTGATCGCTTCACTGTGTCTCCCGAACTGGTTGGTTCCCAACTAGTTCTTCTTCATTCCATTTTAATTTTTCCATAAGGTCTACCCCCCTTAACCTACTGTAGGGAGACAGCTTAAATGGAATTGGAGATCAGGGTGACAGCGCCTGATCTGAGTCGTTGTCATAGTGCCTAGACATTCATTGCGAAAACACTCCTATTTGAGAGGGAACGAATATGGATTTCTCCTCTCAGGGTGAGAGGGAATAAGGTCGGACACATGGTTCTCCTTGTGTTAAAATTGGCAACTAGGGCCAAATTCCACTTTGGACAAGTCATTTAATGAAGAAAGTTATTGTATTAAATTCCTTTCTTCGAGAGGACCAAAATCGACCTAAAGATCATCAAATTTGGTCAAAAAATAATATATTTTGAATTTATGTTCTCTCACATGTAAATTATCAAGGTCGGCCTCACCTCTTTGTAGGCTCAGCAAGCCCAATGGTCACGTCTCTTGACCCCAACGAGTTGTATATATAGAGGTGCCTTCAACCTCATTTACACACAACATACCATACATTTCTCCAGCGAAGAGGGAAGGGACAGTTTGACATCTTGTTTGGGTTGCCTAATGAGCTGAGTTCCTTAGGCTGCAGGTCGAGTCTGCTAAAGGCAATTTTGGGCTTATACGAGTATTATTCTAGGCTCCTTTATCTCCTATCATTGATCCGAGTTGTCATGGAGGATGATCGTAGGCATAAGGAGGGTTTGGGTGTGAGCTTGTGGTGTGAAAACCCTCTCCTTGGCAAGCCGCATTCTCAAGGGGCCTACCTCATGCTAGCCACATGCATTATCTTGTTGATCAGAGGGACGAGAGGATGATGATGAACCGAGGTTAACTGCAGACCCATCTTCATGAAATTTGGTTGGCATGCAGGTTTGTTTGTGTGTTGAATTAAGTGAAGACATGTACTAGGACAAATTGACTTGAAGAGAGGTCGCAGCAGTTGGATGTTGTGGATGTGTTTATAAGGGTTGTACGCCACAAGCCCTAACCAGGAGCATCAAGGACATGTACAGAAATGACATGATTTGCAAGCAACTGTAATCTGTAACCAGTCCAAGCCTCTTCAGTTGTATGACATCAGAAACAACTTGACTGCTTCAGAAATTCTATTGTGATTGGGCCATCTATTGATCTAAGGGGTGTGCCTCTGGATGTTCAAATTGGCAAGTCAATCTTGACCTTATTTTGTACTCTCTCTCTCTCT
This sequence comes from Pinus taeda, assembly GCA_000404065.3. NCBI lineage: Eukaryota > Viridiplantae > Streptophyta > Pinopsida > Pinales > Pinaceae > Pinus > Pinus taeda. Next base: position 87,932 of record APFE030570768.1, read on the forward strand.
CTCTGCTGAACATTTGATTATAATAATAAGAATTAATCAAGGGTTTTCCCCATCATGGGGTTTTTCCCTGGCTTGAGCCATATTCATGTGTCCTGTTGTCTTAGCTTGTCCTCTGCATTATTTATTTATGTTCTTTCCTCAGTCACTGTCAATGTGATAATAATTGATGTGATTGCTACTAAAAGAAATGGATTGATAATTGGGCTATATGGAAGACTGAAGTAACTGTCCTATGCAAAGAATATGTTAATCAAAATTTAACATGGTATCAGAGCTAGGTGAGGTCAAGCCCAAGCAAGAGTAAGATCAATCAATAATTTTGTGTGGGCTCCTTCCTCATCAAGTTCGGTCTATAATTTTGGATGACTTATTTTTTTAGGCTCGTATGGTACTATTCTAAGACAAATTTCGCTTATGATCTATGGCATCTTCGCTTGGATAGCACAGAGATTGAATCTGCATGGCTTGGCACAGGGGCTTATCTTCGCATGGCAGAGTTTATTAATTTTGCATGGCATGGACCATTAACTACGCATGGCACAAGATCTTACCTTCACTTGACTATGATATCTCTGTTATGGCTTCATGTTTATCTCTGCATCACAGTCATAAATCTTTGTTGGATAATGGCACTTCTGCATTATATGGATTCGTCATTGATAAGGTACTCACGCTCAGCAGATTATGTATGTTCACGCTCTTTTTATCGTCCCTTGAGTCTCTCTATATAGTTGAATCTTTGTATAGATCGGTCTCGGCACTTATAGATACACATGATCTTGCACAGCAGTCTCTGTAAGCATGGTTTCAGACAGTGGTATCTATGTTTATGTTGGTCCCAGATAATGCTACAGGTTTGTATATATAGTACAATATGTGTATGGCATCATCGCTATAGAACAGTATATATATAATGATTTATACATGGTCTTGATGTCTCCAAGGCATTATATGGTTGATCTCGACATCACTCCGTAGTATGTCTCTGCACTACATGTATGATGGCCTCATAGTATCATCTAAGGCATTACAATCGCATGGCATCGTTCGGTAGTGTTATGGCATTTGAATTTTTCTTAATCTCTCAAGGTATGATATATGAGCAAAATCTGCAGTCACCTATGGTACAGTTTGCAGTATGTAAGTTTCACTGCAATATGTGATGATTGATCTCTACACTTTTCATATATTTTTGGCATCCATGTCTCAGTAATCGGTACAGTCTCGGGCACATCAATATGATGTATAGTTTACTCTACAGTTCATAATTCAATTTCGATGCTCTGCTCTGTAGTATAAATCACTCTCTGGCAAGCCACTCACTATGATACTCACTCTCTGGCATGGCTCAATAACATTGCTGCAACATCTCGATAAATGACAATGTCATATTATCACTTAAAAGGATCTGATCTCAAACCTCATTCTATTAGAGATGTATCCATCAAATTTTGGGAAATGGTATTTCAAGGAACATCTATAAAGAGTATCACTCTGAAGAAGGTGGAGTATTATCTATTTTAATTTGCACCTTCTATCAGTGAGGAAGACCATGTCCTAGTCTTATGGCTCATATACTCACTCAATTCAAGTAGACTGTGCCATCCGTAAAGCCGACCTTGGGACAGTCCCTCTGGCAGTGTGTCAAGTCACCAACAATTATGTTGAAGAACTCCTCAAAGCCTTATCTACATACGTCAAAGCAGTAACATTGATAAGTCAATGATCTTCCTGGAAGCTCAAAGACTCGATACCCTAACAAGTTAGATTGATTGTCATCAAATATTGGAGCTCCTTCATTTTTAATGGGATTCAAGATTGTCATCAAATATTGGAGCTCCTTCATTTTTAATGGGATTCACTCTTGAAAAATTGTTAGAAGAAGAATTCTAGCTCAATTTTCTCAAACCTCTCTCGTAAAGAACATTGAGGAACCATTGTCTGAAGAAAGCCCAGAATAATGGATCATTACCCTGCTCTCAGTATTGGACAGCAGCATTGAAGCATCTAATCAGTTAGATAAGAATGTACACTGACCTGAATGTAATTTTCTGTCTGTTCCTGCTACTGTGATATTTTCAGCTCCTCATTATAAAAGCCGATTAGTTACAGGCATTTGAATGGCTTGATCCCTGTGTGCAATGTGAAGAGCCCTATTATGAAGTCCTGTGTGAATGAATCCAAACACTCTAGAGCCTAGGTTGGTCCGTTTATTGACTGCCATATCTTCAAGAATGCAGATCCGTAATATAAAAGTTTTTATATCTTATTCCGGATTAAATCAACCAGAAGGATCATTTGACTTAGAGGGAGTTGGCACCTTGATCTGGCCTGTTATTTTGGATAAGCATGCTCTCCTTTGTAGATTAAGACTGAGTGATTTTCTGTGTTTTCCCAGTAAAGCTCACAACACTACTCTGAGCATCCATTACATTAATCAAAGGCATTGTGAAACTGTCTGGCAGCTGAAGAAATCTTATTAAAGATTAATAACAGTCATCTATTGGCACCCTTGAGTATCCTTGGAAGTTTGACAACAGTTCCTTCTATCAGTCCTAATGAGCAAGAAATCAAGGGTGCCTTGAAGAAAGTACATGTCTTAACAGAAGTCTTTGTTCTTGGCATCTTGGAAAAATAATCTTATGACCAAATGAGAAATCATGGATCAAGTAATCCAATGTGACAGTACCCTAGCAAGGAAGGTCAGGGGTCATTGTTTTATAATGATTCTTTATTGACCTACAGCTCCCTATAAGTTTGCTCATGGAATGTCTCATCTCTATAACTCATGATTCAAAATGATCACTTGAAGTAAGGTTTTACAGGGAGCTATTAATCCCTGATGTCTTCTCTTGACTCAGATAAAGGCAGTCTCATCAGTTGTATATAATGACTCCAAGGTTGGATTAGAGATCCAAATTGATATTCCTATTATGTATCAGTAAAAAAAAAAAATCCTAGCCTTGATGTGAAGACTATTTATGGATAGCTGCTCATTAAAATAATATGATTCACTGCAGATAGTTGATGGACTGAAAATATGGGAAGCACATCTAAGTACTGTATCTCTTGAAGATCCACCTTTATATCGACAAAGTGGATAAGTCTCATAGACACTAGAAAGACAAGCTTAGGCTTGTGGACTCCCTGAGCAAGAGGGAGTAACAACAGTAAAATATTTTATTCATCTAGATATGCAACGAAACAGAAGATTACTAAGTGTTGCTAAGATCTCTACCACTAAAATGGCTAATTGTAAATCAATATGTTTATAGAAAGTTGTGTACACATCTATATGTTGTTGGGTGGAGCTATGAGGCTCCCATTGATGATCTGTTCAGCAATATCATCTAGTCTTGATCTTCAAAAAGCAGCACGGCTCTATTCCCTATATGAAGGGATCTTTGGTTAAGATTGAACATTGAGCTCTAGGAGCTCTTGGGGACTTTCATAGGGTGAGTGGTTCACCTTCCCCTATAGGTGTGCGGTGTACAGGGTGAGTGGTTCACCTTCCCCTATGACTACTGACATGTGTGTAGGGTGAGTGGTTCACCTTCCCCTACTATTGATGACACGTGTGTAGGGTGAGTGGTTCACCTTCCCCTATGGCATATGGGCAAGATGAGTAGTTCACCTTCTCCTGTGGATACTCCAGTAAGAGATGCATTCAGGCATTTGCTTGTGGACATGTCAGTGGGACGTGGTTCATCCTTTCCCCACATGTAAGATGCTCATTCCCTACGATCGATAGTTGACATGTCGATGGGACATGCTTCATCCTTTCCCCACGAGTAGGATCCTTCCTACGATTTATTGGTTGGCATGCATGTAGGACGTGGTTCATCCTTTCCCTACTATCAGTGGTTTGCATGTGTGTAGGATGTGGTTTATCCTTTTCCTACGTGTGGTTTGTAGGATGTGGTTTCTCCTTTCCTTGCGTGTGATTGTGACATGTGTTTTTAGGATGTGGTTTCTCCTTTCCCTACGTTTGGTTGTGAGCAAGATGTGATATATTATTTCCCTACTGTTATTTCAGTATCATGCTACCCATGTTGTCCGGGACACACGGGAAGTACCTCTCATATGGCCAATGAGTTGGGAAAAGTTAATAGGAACCATAGCACTACCGATGGACGCATCGTGCACTGCTATACTCTCTATGTCTAGGATGCATGTTGTTCTACAACTAGATCTGGGATCAAGTTTGATTGGGGTTCTACCCTTGGACTGACTCTTGTCAACGGAGAGTGGTAAGGTGAAGGTCTTGTGACTCACTCTCGGTCGATTCTTTTTCATTATTATTTATATCAATGTTGAGATGAGATGCAGAGATGGTAGATATCAGGATGGCATGTTGATGGATGGATTGACAGGTGGAATTCTCCCTAGTTGAGAGGGAGTGTTAAAATTGGAAACTAGGGCCAAATTCCACTTTGGACAAGTCATTTAATGAGGAAAATTATTGCATTAAATTCCTCTCTTCGAGACTACGAAAATCGGCCTAAAGATCATTAAATTTGGTCAGAAAATTATATTTTTTAATTTATGTTCTCTCACATGTAAATTATCAAGGTCGGCCTCACCTCTATGTAGGCTCATCAAGCCCAATGGTCACGTCTTTTGACCCAAACGAATTGTATATATAGAGGTGCCTTCAACCTCATTTACACAACATATCACACATTTCTCTCTCTGAAATGGCCGCAAAAGGAAGGTTAGCTCCAACGAAGAAGGAAGGGACAGTTTGACATCTTGTTTGGGCTGCCTAATGAGCTGATTTCCTTAGGCTGCAAGTTGAGTCTGCTAAAGGCAATTTTGGGCTTATACGAGTATTGTTTTGGGCTCCTTTATCTCCTATCACAGATCTGAGCTGTCATGGAGGATGACTGCAGGCATAAGGATGGTTTGGGTGTGAGCTTGTGGTGTGAAAACCATCTCCTTAGTGGGACACATTCTCAAGGGGCCTACCACATGCTAGCCGCAGACATTATCTTGTTAATCAGAGGGACGAGTGGATGATCATGAACCCAGGTTAACTGCAGACCCATCTTCATGAAAGTTTAAAACAGTGCGAAACACACATATGGATTTCCAATGAATGAAAATTGAATTGATGGGCAAAATGAAGCTCAATAATAATACAGAGATATTTACAGTAATAGAAACATTATGTTTCTATTAGGAAATAGAAACAACCAGTTTCATCTAAGAAACTGCTAAAAAGATAAAAATAGCAACAGCTAATAAGAATGAGCATTAAACACTAAATAGTATTATTCTAATACCCTCCCTTAATGCTCAATCTATTTACAACACCAATAGACCCTCTGAATTTTACAAACTTATCAAGACCAAGAGGCTTGGTGAAGATGTTTGTGGGCTGCTCCGTTATGGGAACATATCGCAACTGAACGGATCCGTCTTCAACAAGCTGGCGAATGTAGTGGCAATGGGTTTCCACATGCTTTGTTCATTCATGAAAGACTAGATTCTTGGCAAGTTTGAGCACTCCCTGATTATCACAAAACAAGGGAGTAGGACCTGTCTGGTAAACATGCATATCCGCAAGCATACATCGAAGCCAAACTGCCTCACAGGATGCCTTAACTGCTCCCCGATACTCTGCTTCTGTTGAGGAGAGAGTCATTGCCTGCTACTTCTTACTATTCCAGGTGACAGCACCGGGTCCTAGACTAAAGACATACCCAGCTGTAGATTTACGATCATCAACCGAACCGGCCCAATCAGAATCTGTCTAACCACTGAGTATAGGATCGAAACTTCGAGTGTATAGGAGTCCATAATCAGGAGTGCCACGCACATATAGTAGCACACGCTTTGCTGCTATCCAATGATCAGCCTTAGGAGTTGACATGAAGTGGGAAATGTAGCTCACTGCAAAACTGATGCCAGGTCTAGTGGCAATAAGGTAGATGAGGCTGCCCACTAATTGCCTGAATAAAGTTTCATCCACAAGGGGGGAGGATGACTGAGCTGAAAGTTTGAGCCCTGGTTCCATCGGAGTCGTGGCCGGTTTGCAATCCTGCATTCTGAACCTGTCCACAAGATTTTTGGCATACTTGGACTGAGAGAGAAAGATATTGTTCTCAGTTTGCCAAACTTCAACCCCCAGACAGTAATGAAGAAGTCCCAAGTCTGTCATATCAAAGGTGCTGCATAAGTCTTGTTTGATCCCATGGATCAAATGTGCAGAGCTGCCAGTAAAGATAAGGTCATCCACATAGACAACCACAAACAAAATATCATCACCAATATGCTTGATATACAGGTTTGCATCAGATGGGCTCCGCTGAAAGCCATGATCTGTCAAGTACTGATCAATTTTCATGTACCAAGCCCGAGGAGCTTCTTTCAATCCATAGAGTGCTTTAGCTAATCTACACACTTTTTGTCCTTGACCGGCAACCTTGAATCCTGGAGGCTGCGTCATGTAGACTTCTTCCTGTATGTCACCATTTAGGAAAGCACTCTTTACATCCATCTGATGAACTTTCCAATTGAACTGAGCTGCTAGGGCAAGGACAAGCCGTATGGTACTCATCTTGGCTGTAGGAGCAAAAGTCTCCTCATTAGTCGATGCCTTCCTTCTGTGAGAACCCTCGAGCCACAAGACGAGCTTTATACTTGTCTAGGGTTCCGTCAGCTTTGTATTTCACTTTATACACCCATTTGCAGCTGATGGGCTTTTTCCCTGCAGGAAGATCAGAAAGGGTCCACGTGTGATTCTTCTGAAGACTCTGGAATTCAGCGTCCATAGCCTGTTCCCACTTAGATGTACACTTAACCTCTGAATAGGTTTGAGGCTCAAAAATACTGTGTAGGTTAGCCATAAGAGCAAAACTTACTGTAGACTGTTGTTTGCTCTTATGTCTAGAAGTTCTACCTTCAAGGAGCTCATCATCCCGGAGATCACCAATGATTTTAGCCCACCATTTAGGCCGAAGAGTAGAGGAACCAATATCAGGAGGAGGTGGAGAAGGCTCAAGAACAATAGGGGCAGCAAGAGGAGGGTTATTTTCTGGAGGAAGCTCAGGTAGTGTATTATCAAACACTGATGCTGCATCATCCCTCCCATCAGGTGGACCTACCGGAAGAAGAACACTGTGAGGCTGATCCTCAGAACACTGCTCAAAAGGAGAAGACTAAAAGAATCCTCTGTCTTCATCAAATACTACATCCCGACTGAAGCTAAGACGACCAATGGCTATATCTATCAACCTATAGGCCTTGTGATGATCACTGTACCCTGTCATCATGAGTTTCTGGCTTTTGGAATCCAACTTAGAGTGCTTAGCAGCTGGAATCCAAACATATGCAACTAAGCCAAATACTTTGAGGTGACTGATCTTAGGCTTCCGGCTAGACCAAACCTCTTCAGGAGTCTTCCCCTTAACAACCTGAGTGGGTGATTGATTAAGAAGATAAACAGCAGTAAATACTGCTTCAGCCCAAAATTTGTTCGAAACACTCTTGTGTTGTAACAGGGAACGAGCCATTTCAACAACCATGCGGTTGCGGCGTTCGACAACATTGTTCTGTTGAGGAGAGTAGGGTGTAGTTAACTGGCGTTTGATGCCATGAGTATCACAGAAGTTGGAAAAAGCAGAACAAAATCCCCCCCCCGTTATCTGTCCTAAGAGTCATGATATTACAGCCAGACACTTTTTCAACTAAGGTTTTAAACTTCTGAAAGGTACTAAAAGCATCAGATTTATATTTTAGAAAATACACCCACATCTTTCTACTGAAATCATCTACAATAAGCAAAAAATATTTGCAAGCAGTGATAGAAGATGTATTCATAGGACCACAAATATCAGCATGAATTAACTGGAGTACCTTAGATGCGCGCCAAGATTCTCCATCCTTGAATGAAGACCGATGTTGCTTGCCAGCTTGACAGGCGCCGCATACGCCCAACTGCTGAGTCTGAATATCAGGTAACCCTGACACAAGTCCCTCCCGAGAGAGCTGAGAGAGATATTGCATGTTTAGATGCCCATATCGCTGATGCCACAAAGTGCTGATGGGAGAAACACGCGCTGCTAGAGCCACTTCTAGAGAATCACCAGTGTCAAGAAGCCTGTATAGACCATGATCCTCTAGGCCAACAGCAACTATAAGACTAGTCTCCCTGTCGATAATGGAGCACTTGTGCGCACTGAACACTACATCAAGCTGAGGAGAGTTCTTCATAATCTGGCTGACAGACAACAGATTAATTTCCATACCAGGAACATAGTACGCATTCAAGAAGATGAGTGTGCGCCCACCAGACTGGATCTAAATAGTACCTCTGCCAACCACTGTGTACTTTTCACCTCCACCGAATACCACAGAATCACTGAAAGGTGAGAAGTCAATAAACCAGTCATGCTTGTGAGAGAAATGGCGTGATGCACCAGAGTCAATGTACCAGGCAGAAGACGGGACATGATCTGAAGACCTTTTAGCCATAAAGGCGTAAAAGGCAGATTTTGTCTGCTCAGAATGTTCTGCAACATTCGCTGTCTGATGGGGCCCTCCCTGTTTCTTCTATTCAGAAGCAATCCTCTGTCGGCAATCTTTCTTCATGTGGCCGAACTTGTGACAGTAATTACACTGCACATTTTTCTTTCTAGTAGGATCAAAAGGCTGAGAAGAACCTTTCTGCTGAAAGCACTGAGAGGACTGATATTTGGCAGCAAAAGCATTTTTTGAGGAGGCTGATGAAGCACCACTACCAAACTGTTGTTTCCAACAATCTTGCTGCATGAGTTTGGTGCATAACTCCGGAAACTTCAGATCAACATTAGTGGAGGTAATGTTGAGTGTTTCTATGAAGTGCTCATAAGATTGTGGTAGACTTTTCAGAGTGATGACTACCATTTCTTCTTCCTCCATGGTCCGACCAATGGCTTCGAGCTGATCTCGAATGTCTTTAATCCTGTTAAGATGTTCTTGTAAAGACATATGTTCGTCCATCATGATGGAGAACAACTGATTCTTGAGAAAGAAAGCTCTGCTCTTGTCAGATGTCTCATGCAATTCCTTCAGATGTTGCCAAATTTCAGCAGCTGTTTTGCCAGAAGGAATCTGTGGTAACTGATCATAAGTGACAGAAAGTTTGAGAAGCATAGCAGCCTCTCGATTTCAATCATCAAACTTATTTTGATCGGTACCAGCTGTACCAGGACGGAGCTCTTTGGCCAAAACAAGTTGGTCAAGACGCCTATATTCAAAAATGGTCAACATTCTCTCTTTCTAGATGTTATAATTGGTGCCATTAAAGCGTTGACTGCCTTCCAACATCAGATTGGTTAGCGAAGCCATCTGCACTTTTCCCAAGACACAGAAAACACCAAAGAAATCTGGCATGAATTTTAATGCAGATGCTCGCTGATCCGAACAGAATCTGACAGGTGCTCCCCTGCTGGGAGATGTAGAATTTTGCGTACCCTGACCTTTGCCTCAGCAAGACTCCGTTGACCTCTTGAACAAATAAAAAATAAATAAATCTGTTGTTTCCAGTAACCCCTCAGTTGGGATCCACTGTCACAAAGTCACCCAAAAGGAATCTGCTGCCTCTATTAGCCTCAAATCTCCAAGGCTGCCACAGTGCTTGCCACAAGTAAGGACGTTGCCACAGATTGGTTTACAGAGGTAAACCATCCAAGTACTCTGACTTCACTTTATCCTGAACAGCGAGCAAATATAGAGTTGTAAGAAAATGGCAAAAATCTGAGAAATTACAAATAGTGACAAACGCAGGCCAATATTGCGTTAGGTTTTGTCCTTCAAAAGTTGATCACTTGCAGAAATCAAAATGGCTTCAAAAAAAATCGAATTTTGAGAAACCGAACAAAACCGATCTGATACGACTTCAGTGGTTTGTCTTCTGGATACTACGTCGATCAGCCAGACGAAATACCGCTACCAAACGCGCAAAAAAGACACGTCGTGGGTCCGATTTTCTCCACACACCCGGATTAGTCAAAGGATGCCGCCAGACGGTGATCCGTCAGTTGCTCAGATTCCTGCTACAACAACAGTAACAACACGCTAAAGTCACCAGAACATCGATGTTGCATGCGTCCACCGTTGAATTAAAAATTGGTCGGGAATTAAAAAACCAAATCTGACGTCTTTTGTAGGTTTACTCAGGCAAGACTTTCACACGGAGGATGGATCAGTCGTCGCAGCAATAATGACGTCGACCTCAACCTGTTGGCTTCAGAAAATCGAACCTTGGCCATAAGATGTTGAAGCCATCATGGGAGTCGAACGCGAAACCTACCAGAATCCCGACTTCCGCTGCCACGTCAACTCTCAGCCGGAGAGTGAATTCTGATGACGCAAAATGGGATTCAGTAGTTGGGAAATAAATGACCCGTGGGCAGCACGAACGAAAACACGCAAATTCCCGAACTTGCTTTGGCGTACAGCGTCTAGACCTAGTCCACAAAAAAAAAACAAAGAGCCTCTCGGCGTCTGCAAACAGGTCCATGGGCTACAACAGTGGCAGCAAATGGTGAATAGAGAGCACGAAATGAAACACGAATTCCAAAAAAAATATTTCTATGAAATACCCGAGCTTTGATACCATAAAACAGTGCGAAACACGCATATGGATTTCCAATGAATGAAAATTGAATTGATGAGCAAAATGAAGCTCAATAATAATACAGAGATATTTACAGTAATAGAAAAATCAAGTTTCTATTAGGAAATAGAAACAACCAGTTTCATCTAAGAAACTGCTAAAAAGATAAAAATAGCAACAGCTAATAAGAATGAGCATTAAACACTAAATAGTATTATTCTAATAAAGCTGGTTGGCATGCAGGTTTGTTTGTGCATTGAATTAAGTGAAGACTTGTACTAGAAAAAGGACAGATTGACTTGAAGAGAGGTCACAGCAGTTGGATGTTGTGGATGTGTTTATGAGGATTGAATGCCACAAGCCCTAACCAGAAGCAGCAAGGGCATGTACAGAAATGGCATGATTTGCAAGCAACCTTAACCAGTCCAAGCCTCTTCAGCTGTACGACATCAGAAAAAACTTGATTGCTTCAGAATTTCTATTGTGATTGAGCCATTTATTGATCTAAGGGGTGTGCCTCTGGATGTTCAAATTGGCAAGTCAATCTTAACCTTTTACTGTACTCTCTCTCTCTCTGCTGAACATTTGATTATAACAAGAAGAAGAATTGATCAAGGGTTTCCCCATCATGGGGTTTTTCCCTGGCTTGAGCCATATTCATGTGTCCTCTTGTCTTGCTTTGTCCTCTGCATTATTTATTTATGTTCTTTCTTCAGTTATTGTCAATGTGATAATAATTGATGTGATTGCTCTAAAAGAAATGGATTGATAATTGGGCTATATGGAAAATTGAAGTAATTGTCCTATGCAAAGAACATGTTAATCAAAATTTAACATTGTGTCATGTACTGTGATGGATTAGGATTGATATCCTAGGTCAAGTACATGGACATGGATAACGAGAATGGTGGATTGAATAAGCATCTTAGATAGACATTCTTGAGTCATGTACTGTGGAAGATTACGATTGACATCCTAAGTCAAGTACATGGACTTGGACAAAGAATGGTTTGGTCGACAGACATTTCCTTGAGGGAAATGGTCCGGTGGAGGACATGCTCCAGGTATCCTAGGTGGAGTATGTGCCTCGGAGAAGCGGTATGGTGTCCAATGGAATGCCTCCCAGCATTGTGCTTTAATCTTGTGGAGAGATAGAGAGGACCTATCAAGGCCTTGGTATTGTGACAATGTTGGCTATGATGATACTATCATCATTGATGCTTATCAATCTGGATCCTTTTTCATAGATGAGAATATGAGGATGAGTCATTATGAATACCTCCCTAGTTAAGAGGGAGTGTTGGAAATTGTAACTAGGTTCAGTCTTCATAACTACATGAAGAAGACAATTTATTTTATAAAAGAAAATCAAATTGTAAAATGTCCCATTTGGATTTGTAAAAGAAAGAAAAAAATTCTTGTAATTATATTTGACTGTCCAAGCAGCCAAGTTGGCCCTCCCATTTGAACAGGTCGGCTCTGATGAAGAGGCACCTCTTTGGTCGTGTGAGAAACACTATATATTAGTTACCGTGCTCCTCCATTTGAGAACAAGTTCAGACATCTTCTGTAGTGCTTGTCTGTGATAAAATGCGATCTTTTATGGTGGTTTTCTGTGAGGAAATGCGAGCTTCAGTGATGTTTTTCTGAAGTGGAATGCTTCTGTGATGATTCTCTATGATGGAAAACGAGCTCCTGTGGTGGATCACTGTAATGACACCAAGCACTTGCAGACCTATCTCTATGATGGCATACGAACTCTATGATGTATCTCTATGACGACCTGTGAAGGACTCTATGGAGAGACCTGTAGACAAATCTATGAAGAACAATATGAAAGATGTTGTCTGGTGGAAGTGCTGACTTGGCGGACAGTGGTTATATGAGTTGGATTTATCTTGATTCTATAAAGAAATGATCGATGGGTTTTCCCCTGGCTTGGAGCCTAATCTCTGGTGTCATTTGTCTCTTGTTTTATTTTCTGGCATTCTTATGGTAATTGCTTGATGAAGAAGAAGATTAATAAACTAAGAAGAATCATAATAATGCTCACAAGTAATTATCATGTTAAGGAATTCACTTTTCACTGGAATTCCAACAGGGAGGAGATCGCTCTTGGGCAGGGGTGGGATTTTCTACTAGCAGCAACATTCTCTATTCATCTCTTCTATTCTATTCTACTCTAGCTTCTATGCTTTGTGCAGGGATCATCATTGGATCAGTTCTGTACTCTGTCTCTATGGTGTAATCAACCCTTTGGCTAACAAAGAATAAAACTTAACTATGCTTCTTTCTAACACTTGAAGTTTGTTGGTACTTTGTGGCTTCTTTAATGTATTAGATGTCTTTTTAGCCTTGTATCTTGATAAAAAAAATTGTTTATAAGAACTTTATTCTCTTGTAGTTGTTGCTTATATAAAAATGGCCTTTATTAAAATATTAGGCCAATATTAGCCTAGGGAACCATATAACTAAAAACTATAATAAGAACTTGCGTTACATCCGTAAGTCTTATTGTCATTGCTTGTGATCGGGACACAACATGTCCTTCCTTTCTAAAATGCTTAGAGCTCAAAGCATAAGGAAGGAGTCAATAAAACTACGACAGATGGCCAAAGTCATTCTCCTATAGCCGCACCAATAAGATAGAATCACACTACCAAGCTGATTTGGTGCCATTCCACTCACTCCCTTCTCGAGTCCTATGTTTGGAGGGACCTGATGTTTACAGTAGGGGATAGATGTTTGCCTTATGGTGAGCCTACAATGTTTTTTAAGGACTCTTTGCCTGATTTGTTGCAGCGATTAATTATTTCAACTCTGTGTGGCTCTTCCAGACAACTACTTCCACAAGGTAACAACTAGTTTGTAATCTTACTTCAAATCTTATGTTCGGGTTTTTTATCAATGTTGTACTCTTCTAAAAAGAAAAGAAAAGAAAAGGTTTCTTCAACAAAAGCCACAGCTTCTTCAAAGTGAAAGAATGCTGAAGGTGGGAATTGGCCCAAAAATTTTGTTGCCACATGCTGCAAATTTAGCCACAGCCCAGCAGAAAGAGATGCCCTGATACCCAGACCAAATGGTAATTGTGCAGAACCATCACAAATAAGAGGAAAGAAGAAAAATGATGTTATAATTTTTAAGCACACAAGAAAGACAAAGACATGATTACAAACAGACTCGTGAAATATATGCTTTTATTACAACAATGTCATTTGAATTTTTTATTCAAAGGGGTTAATCCCCTTTTATTCCATTAGCTACATAGTTGTGTCGCCCATACAACCTGACTTACCTCATTTAATAATGTCTAATTAACTTATCTGTCTTTTTAGTCACTTGTATTCACGTGATTTTATATTAGATCGTCAGTAGTATATACTATTTGAGTACTATACTCAATACTCCAACAAATAATCCATAAGGATCAAGAAAATATATATAAATTCATACAATTAAATGCATAAAATTTGTCAATATGATCTTTATTATAATTTTGATCAATATGACAATGAAAAGGTGTGAGTCTGTGACCCTAATGAAACCTAATTAATAATGAGTAATATTAATTGGCTTCATTACACTTTGATCTTCGTCCAAGTGTTTAAAGCCATATATCAAAAAGTTATATAGGGATTACACACCAGAAATAGCTTAAATTACTGAAAAGAAATAGTAGCAGATATCCACAGAAATTTATAATGATATATTACATGGCAGTACTATGAATTCTACTGAGTCCAAAGGGTGATGACAAGGCATAGTAAAAACTTAACAGGTGAACAAAAGGAAAGAGAACATGAATATCACACATACAATGAAATGTTGGACTAACGAAGATTGAATCATGGGTATATAATTTCAGGTTGCTCCCAAGTTTGTCATGCAAGTTAGCCCAGAAGTTGAAGGCAAAGTTCTGGAAGTGGAAAAAAATAACAAGACCCAAGACCAAATGTTTAAAGCAGAGACGGAACATTTGCATACTCACTTCAGGAACAAAAGTTCGGAAGATACAAAAGATAAAGAAAATCAATGAAGTGACTATACACTCTCAAATTAGTTCCTCCCCAATGATCATATCAAGTGAAAACGAGTCATATAGTAACACTCTGGTCAAGCTTAATCTAATAGTATGCCATGGGGGCCACATGATCTTCCAACTTGTAATAAGGCCAAGCCAGGTTGCAGGTTGAAGTCAAGTGTAAGGAATTTTTGGCGGCGAATTAATGCTCCTGGGTAACCCGACAAATGATTTTGGGTAACCCAAGTAATAAATTGATAGGCATCCTTCAAGGTGGACCTGAAGAAGACCTTTGTCCACATTGCATGAAGATGAAGTGGCAGGGTTTGGTGGTTGAGCAAGTTACTCAAAGACCAGAAGATAAGGGACAAAAGGCTTGGAAGGGAAGTGGCAAGCTTCATTTCTCAAAGGAAGTTATTGGTATGACACAGAGGCGGCATAATATTGAGCACGTGCATAATGAAGAGCTGCACACTTTTCAAGGATTGTGCATACATATTAAAGCACAAATCAAAGGGGAATACTAGAAGATATCTGATAGATATTGGTTGCAGGAAGAGTCGTTCATGGTGTTTGTAGATTATAGGTCAAAAAGTCTAAATGAGTCACGATATAAACATCAAGGTCCTATGTAGGTAGTCACACGAGGAGACTTAATTCCAGTCAAGAGTAAATTGTCCAACTGTTGAGATGTATGCACGAGTGCCAAGTAGAGAGAAACATGTATCAAATGAACGGTTAAAGGAAATGAATATACGAAAGTTTACAAGAAATCCCAAAGATCAATGTTGAGACACCTGAAATACACAATATGCAAATTGTGGAGATTGAGAAATAAAGGATCTGTTACTTGCACAGACAACCACCAAATGCAAGATTTCTCTCTCCAGATCTCTTCCTTATGCATGCATTTATTTGTCCTGCTTCCTAAGTTTCCCATGACAGACTCCCAATTAATTCTGCAATTTTTAGATTAGACCTTTCTTATAAGTTAGGGTACATGATAATGGTAACAGCAACATAGTAATGATGGGAAGAAGATAATAATTATGTGGAAGAAGGGTAGTGTAATTGCTCAACTTGCCATGCAATAAGATGAAGACCACAAGACGTCTAACCCTAGTCTGCCTTTAAAAGCAAGATCCAGCATAGGGAAGGGCTAGTACATAATGATAAAGGATTGAATAAAGGCAACTTTTCAAAGGTTAGACTTCTTCCTTACATGAATAGGACACGAGGGAACAAATTATTTATTAACTACTAATCCATGGAATGAACAAGAGGACCATAACAGGACTAGACCTTCCCAAACTAAACCAAGATTCCAAATCCAGAATGGACCCAGACCACATCTTGAATATGATAAGAACACCTCCCCCTATCATTATATTCTATAGTAAATCTCAAAGTAGTAATAGACGGGGAATTATCGTTTTTTTTCAAAATGCCAACCTATAAAGCAACTCCATTAAAGGTGTTAACTACCACTAAACAAAACTGAATCAGAAAGCTTGAGAAGGACAATAGAAGACCTAGAGCATGTCTTTGTTAACATGTTCAGCCAAATATATATTATGAAATCGAACAGCCCTGATATAGAAAGATGGCTGATGCTGACACATAATCAACTCTTACAACACCTTTTGATGTTATAACCCCTTGTACCAAAGTTCAAAAAACAGTCATGATTTACCCTAATTAATAGAGAGATACTTCAACCTCCCACATGATTGATAATTGGCTAAAATGACATCCATACATATCGGCAGCAGTAGCTTAAAAATCCAATCCGTTGATAAGCCAACAGTAAAAGAGAAAATCTCCCATTTGACCTCTTCAAGATTACAAGATGTTCTAACCCTTGTCTGCCTTTCAAAGCAAGATCCAGCATAGGGAAGGGCTAATACATAATGATAAAGGATTAAATAAAGGCAACTTTTTACAGGTTAAATTTCTTCCTTACATGAATGGGACACGAGGGAAAAAAAAATTTCATGACAAGTAATCCACAGAATGAACAAGAGGACCATAATAGGACTAGACCTTCCCAAACTAAACCAAGAGTCCAAATCCAGAATGGACCCAGGCCACATCTTGAGGATGATAAGAAGGCAACCTCCTATTATTATATTCGTAAATCTCAAACTAATATTAGATAGGGGAGACTGTCATTTTTGTCAAACTACCTACCTATAAAACAACTCCATTCAAGGTGCTAACTACCACTAAACAAAACTGAATCCGAAAGCTCAAGATGGGCAATAGAAGACCTAGAGCATGTCTTCGTTAACTGTTTCAGCTAAATATATATTATGAAAATTGAAAAGCTGTGATATAGAAAGATGGCTGATCCTGAACCGTAATCAATTCTTATAACTCCTTTAAGTGTTATATCCTCTTGTACCAAAGTTGAAAAAAACAGTAGTCATGATTGTAACTACCCTAACTAACAGAGAGATATTTCAACCTCCCACATGACTGCTAATTGGCTGAAATAACCTCCATACATATTGGCAGCAATAGCTTGAAAATCCAATCCCTTGCTAAGCCAACAGAGAGTTGCCATGTAGCTCAACTCCATACCCTACCTATAGTAAAAGAGAAAAATCTCCCATTTGACCTATTCAAGTCTACAAGACGTTCCAAGTTCTAGCCCTAGTCTGCCTTTGGAGGCAAGATCCAGCATAAGGAAGGACTATTGCATAATGATAAAGAATTGAATAAAGGCAACTTTTCAAAGGCTAAACTTCTTCCTTACATGAATGGGACACAAGGGAAAAAATTGTTTTTTGACTAGTAATCCATGGAATGAACAAGAGGACCATAACAGGACTACACCTTCCCAAACTAAACCAAGATTCCAAATCCAGAACGGACCCAGACCACATCTTGAATATGATAAGAGGACCCCCTCCTATCATTATATTGTATAGTAAATCTCAAAGTAATAGTAGATAGGGGGAATTATCGTTTTTTTCAAAATGCCTCCCTATAAAACAACTCTATTCAAGGTGCTAACTACCACTAAACAAAAAAATCAAAAAGCTTGGGATGGCCAATAGAAGACCTAGAGAATGTCTCTGTTAACATATTTCAGCCAAATTTATAGTATGAAATTGAACAACCCTGATATAGAAAGATGGCTGACCCTAACCCATAATCAACTCTTACAACACCTGTAAGTGTTAGATCGTCTTGTACCAAAGTTGAAAAACAGTACAGTCATGATTGTAACTACCCTAACTAACAGAGAGATATTTCAACCTCCCACGTGATTGCTAATTGGCTAAAATAACATCCATGCATATTAGCAGCAGTAGCTTGAAAATCCAATCCCTTGATAAGCCAACAGTTAGTTATCATGTAGCTCAACCCCATCCCCTACCTATATAAAGAGAAAAATCTCCCATTTGACCTATTCACCTTGAAGTAGCATTTGGTCGTAGCACAGATACTTCAAAATAGGTATAACAGATTGTGTGTGATCCTTACATCCCTATATAATGGGAGTATCAGGAAAATATATTGTTATATAAACGAAAACTAGAGCTATAAAAGGGGAAACAGCATTTGTGTAACTAGTGCTTACTATAGTAAAAGAATTGACCAGAGAATTTTTGAACCTACAAACTTCTCCAACGCAATAGAGTTCAACTCTGGGATAGCTTATATAAGGGGCATATATGCATTGTGTCCAAGTCAGATTTACCTATACTGTCCCAATATTAATGGTAATAAAAAGGAAATTGTCCATGCTCAAGCAAAATTATCTCAAATATGAATGATATGAACTATGCTAAAAATGCATCAATAAGTTGTGAGATTTCTCATAAATGATCAAATGATTCTACATGAAATAATCACCAGTCAATACAAGAGGATTCAGTTGGTGAAGATGGTACCTAATGTAACTCGGAATAATCCAATCCTTGATGATATGATTGATCTGGGTGGTCAGTAGATCTAACTGATCAATGTGGGTTTTGTTGATTTTTCATGACTTTCTGCTCCGATAATTACTTCCAATGATTTCTTAATTAATCCTTCTTGTGTCACATTCATCATTAAGCGATTATATCATTATACATAGAAAATCTCAACAGTAAAAACAATAATGACAGTAGGATCATGAAGAGGCAGCCAACCACAAGGGACACAAAATTTTACCCCGGGAAAACCCTAACTAGGGAAAAACCCAGCAACCTTTTCTTAGAGAAATTATTCAATTCAACAAAAGATAGAATTTGATTTTTCCAATCAAATCAAGTCAAACTCTCCAGTAAACAAGCCCAGGTCAAACCTGGTCAAATAGGCCAAATTTCGGCCTCTTGCATCTTCCTCAGAATTCAGACTGCTGCCTAGAAAGATATACAGAAAATTTTCGTCTGCTCCCACACATGTGAAGTCAAACAGAAATGAAAGATGGTTCGGTCAATGTTGGACTGTTCAGGTCAAACTTCGGACTTCTCCTTCCCTCTCCTTCACATAGATGAACAGAAGATCAGATGTATGTGTGATCCAAAATGGCGCCAAATGGAGGAGGATGAATGGCAATATATAGTGGATGAATGAGCCCAAATAGGTGTGTCTTTTCACTAAGCCGACTTCACCTTTTGGAGGAGCTGACTTGTGTTTTGGAGGCAAAATTTTGAAATTCAAAATTTAGTTTTTCACTCTTTTAATTGGAGCCGACTTGAGAACAAAAATTATATTTTTATTCTTTTTTAATTTGCGGGAAAATATAACGAATGAGTACCGACCGCAGCTACCGAACTTCAACACTCCCTCTTAGCTAGGGAGGTATTCTTTTTTACTTCTTTATATGTTCTCTTGTTGAAAAATTTATCCATCCCAAGAAAAAGTTGAATGAGCTAGCTATGTTGATGTATCCATCCACTTCATGTTCTATACCAGAACCACGTGGAAAGCATTCTGCATCAGAATCATGCAAAGGAATCTAGTCACCCACTAGACACGTCCCCTTTTGCAAATGGATCTAGTCACCCACTGGCCAAAGGACTTCTGGGATCCCAGTAGCCTTTTGGCCTTCTGAGGTTAATAAGACTAGTACTTACTACTGGGTCACCAATTATCCAAGTCGTCACCTGGAACCTGGTCAACACCAATGACCTGTGGGGAAGCCTTGGAACATTACCATTGTTGCATGCCAATTAAACGATTATACACTATCAGATATTAAAGACACTCACTCTGCCCACTAGCCAACTACTTCTTGCAATCTGGGGGAGCACTTTGGGCCTTGACAATCTCGGACCATCCTCCCTAGCCACGTTACATGGCAACCCAGACAGTACCTTTGACCTAGGGAGATATTAAAGACACTCACTCTGCCCACTAGCCAACTACTTCTTGCAATCTGGGGGAGCACTTTGGGCCTTGACAATCTCAGGACCATTCTCCCTAGCCATGTTACATGGCAACCCGGACAGTACCTTTGACCTAGGGAGAATGTTGTCCTTGATGCTACAACATCAACACTCCCCTCTAACTGAGGGAAGCATTCTCAACTACTCAAAACTTGTCCTTGAAGTATACAAACTTCACTTAGAGGCTTTGTGAGAATGTCAGCAACCTACTCATCTGCATAGGAGCCTCAATGCTCCCTTTTGTACCATGTCTCAAATATAGTGGTACTCAATGTGCTTCAACCTGTCATCACAATCATCTCTTGCACCAGATCAAACAATCTTGCGAATAGCTTACACTTGCTTCACAATTCGCTAAACTAGTTGCACTATATAATGCTAAGTGCGACAAATGTTTGCTTCCTACTCATCCTAAAACAATACCTTGACGTACTCTTCCTGTCTTCTGCACTCTCTTCCTGATGTGTATATTCCCACTGATGTACTTCATCAATTGAGACATATCTCAATCCATAACTGGCTCTGCCATGCATATATTTCAATACACGAAATATATGATCTCTGCCATGTGCCTTGGCTCAACTATAAACTAATGGGCTTCCTTCACTGGATTTGTTACCACGGCTGCATCCCGCTCATCCTGAATAGGTGCTCCCTCTGAAACAGATCTTGTTGTGGCAATCTTGGTTGTTCCCTCTACCACTTAACTTCTTCAGATTGGTAACCATGAGAGCGGTCATGGACTTGATGTCCATCATCCCAAATTTCTAAAGAAACGTAATAAATATACTTCCTTTGACTAAGGAATATCTCACTTGGCTTTTGCCACACTTCTAGTCCCAAGAAGTAGTGTATCCAATCGAGATCCTTCATCTCTAAATTAGAGGTTTGTTACTGCTCAATCTAGCAAGGGTCTTGGGAGGGGTTCCAAAGGGGCAACTACTAGACCAAGTGGCAACAATGGGACAAGGACCCACTGTCACCTCAGTCGATGTCCCCATCTATTTACGAACTTTCACGGATGGGAGGAGTCCCGGTATGAGGGAAATCACTATGAATGGTAAGTCAATGATGTGATAGATAGTGATTTCAAGAGCACGTTCACAAGAGAGACTGAAATCATGCGCATGCTTGCTTTGGAAGCAAGGTGTGGGGCTCTCCAAGAAAGGCTCAAAGGAGGCCTAGACCTAGGGATTAGAGATATTACTTGATAGGAAATGCCCTAGACCTAAGATTCCTAAGAGAAGAGGGTTTCTAAGTGGCCTTTGTGAAATAATGAACGGTGAAGGCTTGGAACCACAAAGAAGCCCAATCAAATCCAAGCAAGGTCTAGGGTTTCGGGTGAAACTTTAAACAAAAGATCTAGACCAAGCAAGGGAGGAGAAGAGGATCAATGAAATTGGATTTTGCTTGATTTGTGATGTAATAACCCTTGATGAAGCCTCTAGCCAAGGAAACCAAGGGACAAGAATGAAACAGTAACTAGGGCTTGACATATTTCAAATCCAGCCACGAAAAATCCTTCAAAATTTATGAGGGCCTAGAGAAAACCCCAGCGCAGTTGTAGCCCAACTAGCTCTTGGAATGGATGCTTATAGTGGATTTCGCTTGATGCCCTAGGAGACCTCTAGGATTAGGGTTTAGAAAGGAGAAGAAGAGGTGAAAGAGGTATTTGTTAAGGTGATCACCAAGGATAAGATTAGTGCCTAGCCTATTGGGAGAATGGAGTCAATGTGCTTCCAATTTTTGGAGTGGTTTTACCCAATCAAGGAGTCTTATGACAAGTTCGCATGGCTCTAGAGGCAACTACTAGGTTACCACAAGAATTTATACTTCTTATTGCAGCAATTTGATGACTTCTCAAGGTAATTATGGAGATAATGTGCCCCTAGGAACATTCATTCACTATACCCAAACATGTAACATATGCAATATCCTCACAAGATCCAATTTTGACAAATTTGCATTGAATTAGGACAGAATTTCAAATTTCATGAGCAAAAATTCCATAGATTAATCATGTATACAAGAAATAAAGATAAGCATGAAATAGCACTTACAAGTATAGTGAATATATCCAACCATAAAATAGAGACAAAATTGAAGCTCCAAGATCAAGAAAAGATATCCAAACATCAAAATGCATCGATGATTCTCCAATTCGTCTTCTAATAGGTATAGCGAAATTCTCAAGAGAGAGAGAGATACAAATCCAAGTGA
This sequence comes from Pinus taeda, assembly GCA_000404065.3. NCBI lineage: Eukaryota > Viridiplantae > Streptophyta > Pinopsida > Pinales > Pinaceae > Pinus > Pinus taeda. The sequence goes on from APFE030570768.1 coordinate 110,163, forward strand.
TGATGAGGAGTTGAATGATCCTCTAAGGGTTTGATTTGTGTAATTAGGCCTACTAATACCCCTAATAATAAAATAATATACAGATAACAACCCTTTGGTGACAAGCCCACCAAGATAGCTCGATAATATGAAAAATAAGCCTCTCAAGAGGGCCAAAATCATAGGTAAATAGCTAGGAGGGCCATTGGAAGGCCGTGGAGTCCAATATGTGCCAAAATGAGTGGAAGGGCTCCAAATATAGTGATAAAAGGGGTAGCCCCTTGATCTCCAAGCAAATGACGTATGGTGCTCCCAAGTGGTTGTGGGGGCACAAGAATATCCTCATGGGTCTCCAAGTAGATCGATCAAGCATGTATCCCATCTGTAAGGGTTGGAACAACGTTGCAAGCTCTCCCTTTGTCTCCCATGGCGAGACACAACCCCATCTAGGCTTTGGATCAACTGCCAAGTGTCTGGTGCAAGTATATAGTCAGTTGCGCAAGGTAGTTCAAGTGCATCATCATCATCAAATAAGTCGAACATGAGCGAATGATGGATGGTACTGAAGGATCCCATGGCATGACTATCTGCTCTTTGCTATAGTGGAGACCCATGGCTCTGAAAGCACACCCTACATATGCCAATATGACCCTCTGGAGGGTTTGGACCCCGTATAGGGAGACCAAACCCCAAGATTAAGACCCACCTGCAATCCTGTATAAGATCTAATGTGTCTCCTCACCTTCAAGTACAACAAATCATCAGTGTAATTGAGTAAATGAGCTTACAAACCATGGAACCAAGTGAACACTTCATAGTGGCATGCTCTTCCATAATGGGCTTTAGAGTATAGAGGTGTCTACAAGTTCAAGAAGGAGGTTAATCAAGGACCCTATTAAGTGGTTTCAACCTCTAAGGGAGTGACAAGCCTATGGTACATCCATCAAGTGGCAGGTGTCCTGTGATATGATGATGGAACGAAGTGGGGAATCATGGGAAGGCTCCAAGCCACATGCCATAGTACAAGGGTAGCTAAGATAAGGCAATCCCACACTTGGGTGTGTGAATGTAGGAGGGAGAAATCATGGTACATGAGTTACCCCGACCTTTGTTTTTCCACCCTTCTCCATATGCCTTCCTTTTATTGATTCTTTTCCTTTAAAATTGCTCGGGGCTTCGAAGGATGAGAGCATGATGTGAATAATATAGCAATGAATAGCCCCCTTTAAGGTTGGGCAGTTCATCGCCCACCAAGGGTTGGGGCAATCATGGATTCTTTAATGATGCAGGGGGCCAATATGAGGGGCCCTAAGAACCAGGGTGATGGCCATGATGATAGGGGTAGAACTCATTATGGTTTTTTCCCACATGCTAAATTTGTATGTCCCGACCATTTTTTGCATTTTATGATACATTTCTTGTTGAGAGTAGCCAAATAATTCTTTTTACTTTCTTTTTAGCTACATCCACCTATGGGGCATGCTAACTCCTTGTGGACCCAATGGGCAAATATGGACCTGGATGGGAAACATGTGAAAAGGGGTCATAATGAACGGAGGGGAGTGATGTATGTGGTGTCGAGAAGCGGGACCAAGCAACCAAAATTGGGATTTCCCATGTAGTGGCACTCCTAAAGCAAGTAACAAATAAAAGAGACCCCACAGGACTAGGATACAAGATTAACCACCAAATTGGACAAGGGGACAAGAGTACAAACCAAGCCCATTCTTTCCGCCAAATCCCTCCACTAATCCATGCCCAGAAGTGTCCATGATAAGTAAGCAAAAAATACCCAACTACATAATGAAAGCCATACCTGCAGTGTTGGAAGGCCCACCTTCAAACATATGATCATAACAAATGGGCGAGGAATCATAATGGCTAGCTCAGGTGGCAGAGATGATGGCACATCGAGCGATCTGGTGGCTACAAGAGGATGTTGGCTACTGGCTGAGGACCATCTAGGAGAAAAAATTCTCATATGCATGTCACCCATGAGTGATGGGTAACAAGGTCAACTCCCTCTGACAATGAAGTAGGGCTTGACTAATCCCTCTGTCACGTGAGTCCTTCTAACAACTAGAATAAATGTCTCATAATCCTCTCTCTTTCTGGGAGAACCCTCTTGTCATGAATCTCGCTTTGTACTTTTCTATGTTGTCATCTATTGTATGCTTGATCTTGTAGATCTACTTGGAAGTCACCACTAACTTTTCTTCGGAACAAATTTATTCATCATGACATCCTTCAAATTTGTTGGTTTACTTGCTCCCTCTGAACTAGGAGTTCTTTCGATCATCAAGCACAATTCTAGATGTCAATACAAGTTCTCCCTCTTCAACACAGATCACTCTAGAGAATCCTCTTGTCACAAGCTTTGCTTTGTTCTTGCCAATGCTTTCATCTACTGCCAGAGCCTTGGCAGCCTTTACAATGTACCTGCAACCCTCACTAGGAGGTCATGGAAAAAACAATTATAACCAAGCAAAAGAAACAAAGACAAGAGGGAACCCAAAATTAAATTAATAATAATAATCAAGGAACAAAGATATGAATTACTTATTATTTGACGATTGTAGGGAATTGTCAACTCCCTCTTGATCTTCGCCTTCTTGCAAAAATCATTGTAATCCATCTACAAACTCATCATCCCTGTCCTCATCACCAACATGTTGCTTTTCTTTCCTTCCTTGTGTAAGCTAGGGTTTCTTCTTTCAGCGGAAACATTGAGCTAGGTCTAGCTCTAGGGTTTTATCCACAAACCCTAGGGCTTTCTTATCCAAGACTTCTAGTCTTCTAGGGTTTACAAACCAGTTCTTCCAAGAAAGGCTCATAACACAAGTGTTATGACTTCTCTTGCTCCATGTGTGACAGCCTTTCTTCTCAACTTCCTCTGTCAATGGGAATGGCATACAAGTTGTTTCAATGGTGAGGCTCGACTACATATCTTCTTTGGATATAACTTCTGCCAAACTTCGCTATACGTATGTATATAGATTACATGTCTTTAACTTCCATTAGAACTGTAGGTTGCTTCTGTCTAATCATGTTCGTGTTGAAAAACCAAGAGTTCATGAACTGTTGATTAATTGAGAAAAGTATTAAAGCTTCTTTGCAATTTATTTCAATTCATTACACTTCAAAATTAAATGATCAGTAAGGAGAAAGAAGAGATCACAACTCACAATAATAAGAAACACCAGAATTAAGTCAAAAACTAAGGCAAAACCCCACAAGGGAGAAAACCCAACCAAATCCTTCTTAGAGCGATCCTTCAACACTACATCAAGACAAAGAATATACTGACCCAAGAAGGCTTCCACAAGTGCAAGGTCTCCACAAGTGAATATCCAACAAAAGTCACCAAGGAGAGGTTGATCCTCTCATCGTACCACAAGAAACAAGACTGGAATGTACCCTTCCTGGAGCTCGGACTTCAACCAATGAATAGATCTCGAACTAATAAGAGAGAGACAATTCAGATCACAGTCAGGAGAAAGATTTAGAATTTCGTATCATACCTCAAGACTTGTGCCACAAATCTCGGGACCAATAGATACAACCTCGGATCAAGATCACAGACTTCGGATCATGCCACCACAGAACTCAAATCCAATGCCACATACACAAATTAGTGTCACAAACTTCAGATCATGCCATAGATCTTGAATAGTGCCACAAAACTCGGATCAAGTCACCACAGCAACTCGGATCTATGCCACAGAGCTCGGATTAAGCCACCACGGAACTCGGATCTATGTCATAGTCCTCGTTCAAGTCATAAATGTTCGGATGTATGCCTCAGACCTCGATCGAGCCACAACTTTAGATCAAGCTCTCGAATCACGCTACAAGTGTCATAAGATGAAGTAGACCCTAGTGGGAGAGAGACAGAAGACTTTATTGCTTGAGTAGACCTTAGATTGCTTCTTAAACCACCTTCGCTTGAGGGGGAGGAATAGATATGATTGAGGGAAGTGAATGCTTAGCAAGGAGAGCGAGTAGGCCTCTTTATATAGCCATCAAAGTGATCCGAATGGGAGTAAAATAGGGCAAACCGACTTGACCATCTAGAAGGGTCGACTTGCACTTGTGGAACCTTCGTAAATTACAAAATGATAATAATAATTTTCCTTCTTTAAAATATATTTTTTCTTCTTTCAATTCCATGTAAAGTATGGCTTACAAAATTTATTTTGACCGTGAAGAATATGCTAGAAGGAAATAATAATTCATTTTTCAAGTTACAATGAAAATAAATATTTCATGAAGACCGACCATAGCTACATTTTCAACAATTCAAACTCTCACCAAGACTGGATTATGCCTCTAACCTTCAGTCACTGCCTATAGATGTTCTCTGACTTCCATAAATACATAGTTGCCCATATAATTTTGTCAAGATTGTTGTCAACACAGACTACGCCATTATGTTTTAGCAAAAGAAATGGACGATCTTCACAATATTTAAGATGCGACCAGAATTTTATTGAAAATAGGCTTAATTATAGATGACAATCCACAATGTTGAAATTGTAGCAAGGAATGGCTTCTTTGACTTGTGCCTTAGTCATAGATACTAATTCGAATTCAGTCTCATAGATATCTGAGTTAGTTGTCAGTTAACATGTGTGATGTGGCCTATCACTGAGTTATTGTTAGTTAATTCAGGTTAGATGGCTTTCAGTGAGTTGTGTACTAGTTGATAGCTAAAATTTAGCTATCTAGTGGAATTAAACTCTAGTGTCTGTCAATTAACTGATCTTTGGTTCTAGAATAGAGATAGACTTGAGTTCTTGAGTTCAGTTGACTAGTTTGACCTTTGTTAACTCAACTGACTCTCAGTTAACTAGTTGTAGTTGCTAAATTTAGCCCTAGTAGGTCATGCAATTTGAATTGCCTATTGAGATTGGATGAAGGCACAGTTGTATTTATTATGGTACACAGATTTTTGTGTACAGAGCTTGAGAAGCAAGCAAGGCAATTCTCTTGGGAATTGTGTAAGGAAATTAGAGAAAATCCTATTTTTTAGAGGCAAAATTGCACTAGGAAATAGGAGCTCCTAGTAGGCCTTATTTGCCTAAGTGTTGGGCAAGTCTTGTAGACAGTTGATCAGTGTTGCAAGGAGCTTCAGGCTTGAAATAGATTCTAATGTAATAGATCAAATTTCTCAGTTGATAATACATGCAAGAGGGGTTTTTCCTAGTTGGGTTCCCCAAATAAATTGTGTTCTATGTGTGACTGTGTTTCTATTCATTGTTTACTTTCCGCAAATTTTTGCGCAGAGAAATCGTGTGTCTTTTGTTATCAATTTGATCTCATTAGCAGTTTCAAGGATTTTCTACATGGTATCAGAGCAGGAAACAAGAAAGTGATTGAGTTCCTTGATCAAATTCAAAGTGCATTAGAGAGAAGATCAGTTAGTGCGAGAATCATGTCATCCAATGGTTTGAGGATAGAGCATGCACTTTTAGGGACTTCGAATTTCTGTGCATAGAAGGACAAAATGGAGGTTTTGTTAGATGATAATGGGGTTTTGGAAAGCAACAAGACTAATATTCTTAAACCTACTGCATCAGATGCACAACAGTTGACTCAATGGAAAAAGAATTTTGCCAAAGCTAGGAGGATGATCCTAGAAGGAGTTAGAGACCATATCGTTCCAAATTTGCATGGGAAGAAAACTCCATTCCAGATGTGGAAGGCCCTTACTTATCTATTTGAAAGCAATAGTGATGCCAGAAATCTTGCTTTGAAGAACAAATTGAGGAACATTTGAATGGGCAAGGATGAGCCCATTATTACATATCTATCCAGGCTAACACAAGTAAAGGATGAACTTGGAGGTGTTGGAGAGACAATTCCTCCAGCAGATCTTGTGAGCCTTGCTCTCCTTGGGCTTTACAAATCTTGGCATAGTTTCCAGGATGCAATGAATAGCAAAGATAAGCTCCCTAATTGGGAGAGACTATGGTTAGATCTTATGCAAGAAGAGATAAGGAGGAACACAAGGGATGGAATCTCATTTGGGACAAAAGATGAGGAGAACTTTGCTTTAGTTGGCAAAGGGAAGAAATCCAAGGGCAAGAAGGCCCAAGCCAAAACCAAGTCTAGTAAGAATGGAGGCAATGAAAAGAAGGATCTTAGCAAGATCAAGTGTTTTCGTTGTCATGAGTTTGGACATTATGCTACAAAATGTCCAAATAAGAAATCCAGCAAGCATGTTGCAGCCGCAGCATCAGGAGAAGCACTCTCTTCTCAATTTGAATTGGATTTCCCCTTGATAGCTTGCACGACAAGCTCAGTTCGAGGTAGTGAGTGGTATAGTGACACAGGGGCTTCATTCTACATGACAGGGAATAGAGAATTTTTCAACATTTTGAGGGAGAAAGGCATGCAACTCCATATTGAAATTGGAGATGATCACAGATATATGACCAAAGGAGTTGGTACAATAAGTTTTAAGAGGGAGTCAGCTTCCCTTCTCCATCTCAAGAATGTGATGTATGTTCCAAGATAGAAGCAAAACCTTGTCTCAAGAGCAGCCATTGAAGACAAAGGGTATGATGTTGTATTCAGCAAAGGGAAGGCCTACCTCAAGCATTTTGCTTCAAGACTAGTCAAGCAGATTGGGTTCAGGATCGAGAGCTTTTATAGATTGGAAGTTGATGCATGTGCAGCCTTGAGCAGCAAGGCAAATAGTTCTCAGAGTAGAGATGTAGTGGCTGAGCAAGAGCAAGATAGAGCTCTCAAGATGGAGCATCAACCAATATCTCAGTTTCAGTCTAAGCTAGTTGGCAGTTGGGCTGACCAGCAGGATGATGATGAGGACCATAGCCCAGGGAGAGTGGAGGTAGCCACTCCGTTAGAGACTTCCAGTATAGGGAAAGTTCGATCCAAGTGGGAAGAGGATTTGGTTAAGGGAGCTCAGAAGAGAGTTGAGTCTCGCAGCATCAAGAAGCAGACACCCAGATACACAAGGTACATGGCACTCTCTAGTTCAGAGAGAGCAACTGCAGCAGCAAAGAAGTTGGGAGAGATGAAGACATATCCAGGTGGACGAGGTTCTTCCAAGAAGCCCTTCCTTGCTAAGAGAGAGTGTCGAAATTGTAGCAAGGAATGGCTTCTTTAACTTATGCTAATTCGAAATGCAGTCTCATAAACACTTGAGTTAGTTGTCAGTCAACATGTGTGATGTGGCCTATCACTGAGTTATTGTCAATTAATTCGATATAGATGGCTTTCAGTGAGTTGTGTACTAGTTGATAGCTAAAATTTAGCTATCTAGTGGAGCTAAACTCTAGTCTTTGTCAGTTAATTGATGTCTAGTTTTAGAATAGAGAGAGACTTGAGTTCTTGAGTTCAATTGAGTAGTTTGACTTTTGTTAACTCAACTGACTCTCATTTAACCAGTTGTAGCTGCTAAATTTAGCCCTAGTAGGTCATGAAATTCGAATTGCCTATTGAGATTGGATGAAGGCACAATTGTATTTATTATGGTATAAAGGTTTTTGTGTGCAGAGCTTGAGAAGCAAGCAGAGCAATTCTCTTAGGAATTGCGCAAGGAAATAGGAGAAATTCCTATTTTTTAGTGGCAGAATTGCACTTGGAAATAGGAGCTCCTAGAAGGCCTTATTTGCCTAAGTGTTGGGCAAGTCTTGTAGAGAGTTGATCAGCATTGCGAGGAGCTTCAAGCTTGAAGAAGATTCTATGTAATAGATCATAATGCTCAGTTGATAATACAAGCAACAGGGGCTTTTCCCATTTGTGTTCCCCAGATAAATTTTGTGTTCTATGTGTGATTGTATTTCTATTCATTATTTTCTTTCCGCAAATTTTTGGTAGAGAAATCTTGTGTCTTTTGTTATCAATTTGATCTCATTAGCAGTTGCAAGGTTTCAAGGATTTTCTACACACAACAAATCAACCATTCACCAATTTGCAATAGAATAGGTTGGGATCACAAATGAAAATAATTGAACGAATTATAGTTTCGAAGTGACGAGCCAAAGAGACAAGAAACATAACAATGGACTTAGATTGAATCATGATGATGTATGGTTTTGCTCGTTCCTTTTGAATTGAACTTTTGCCAAGACTGTTATCTCAGCTCAGCGTCGGTCTTGGGCCTATACCCTGACTTGCCCAGTCTAGTCTTTTCAGCCTTGCTTGCTAAGGTCTTTCGGCCCTGCTTGCTAAGGTCTTTCGGCCCTATACTAGGACTTTAGTAAACAAAACTCGGCCCTTTTCTTTTCTTACTCAAGCAACAGACAAGATCAGCCTTCTAGGGCACAAGCAATAATGCTTAAAAAATATTTTTACTGTGATCTTAATCAACTCAACTTTTACTCTTCTATGAAGTTACCCTTTCTTGTTGGTATAGGGTTATAGAACTTGAACTACAACTTTATCAAGGCTGCTCTTTCACCATAGCTCTGATACCATGTTGATTTTTCAATACTTTCTACTATTGTAATTACTTCCAATGGTTTCTTAATTAATCCTTCTTGTGTCACATCATCATTAAGCAATTATATATGGAAAATTCCAACAGTAAAAACAATAATGACAGTAGGATCATGAAGAAACAGTCAATCACAAGAGACACAATTTTACCCTGGGAAAAACCTCACTAGGGAAAAACCCAACAACCTTTTATTAAAGAAATTATTCAATTCAACAAGAGATACAATCTAATTTTTCCAATTAAATAAAGTCAAATTGTCCAGTAAACAAACCCAAACCAAACTTGGTCAAACTGAGAAATTTCGGACTCCTAGACAATTGGTCAACTCAGGTCAAATAGGTCGAATTTTAGTCTCTTGCGGCTTCCTCAGAATTCAAATTGTTGCCCAAAAAGATATACAAAAAAACTTCGATCTGCTCCCACACATGCGAAGTCAAACAGAGGTCAAACATAAACAAAAGATGGTTTAATCAATGTTGGAATATTCTAGTTAAACTTCGAACTTATTTCCTTCTCTCCTTCACAGAGATGAACAAAAGATCATATGTATGTGTGATCCGAGTTGGTGCCAAAAGGAGGAGGACAAATGGCAATATATAGTGTATGAATGAATCCAAATAGGTGTTTTTTCATTGAGTCGACTTGAACTTTTGGAGGAGCTAACTTGACTTTTAGAGGCAAATTTTTTAAATTCAAAATTTGGATTTTCCCTCTTTTAATTGGATCTTACTTAAAAACAAAAATTATATTTTTATTCTTTTGTAATTTGTGGGCAAATACAATGAATGAATACCAACCGCAGCTACCGAACTTCAACAAGTTTAACCAATGCATGTGTGGTAGAAGTCCTTGTGAGTGTCTCGGGCCTTTCTAACCAATAGAGAATGGGTGAGTGTCCACTCATTTTGGTCATGACTCATAAGTTGCTCAGCTTGGCTACTTTTATTCAAAGGAGAATCAAATTAAGGGCATTAGATGCTTTTGTAGAGAAACAACATATGATGTTGGGTTGGGATTTCGTGAACCAACCAACCGCATCTCTAGTTTTAGTATTACTAACTTTCAGAACCACTTTTGCCTTGCCTTCATTGCACCTTCAAGATAACTCTGCATGGATATCTAATTCACTCTATTCTCTTTATTACCGACCAAAATGGGTAACCCCATAAGAGAAAACTTTTCTCCTACATTTGACATCCAGCCAGCCAGCAGCCCCTGACATTCACTTCTCATTGATGATATGCCATGTGCCTCTGCCATCTACATCAGCCACATACCTCTCACCATCTAGCTTTTCCCCTTGGATGAAGGTGGGTTACTATTCAAAAGGTACTTTGATCATGATTTTGCAATCAGACACTTATACTTGCTTGTTATGGAAATATAGTATGGATAATGGGATGATCTATCTTGATTCGTTCTCTCATCTTACCAGAGGGGTTAGCCCTTAGCTCTATTCCAGTGGGACCTCCCTTCAATCCTTAAGGTTATAGGAAGGGCACTATTTAGAAAACTCAGATTGAAATAGCGTGTTCATTTTCCCCTACACCATACTTAACACTTTCCATACAACATTACAAGCCCCTTATACCACCTCCATTCTTCGGGTCTAACTTGTCATTGGTTCATTGGGATTTGGCACCCTCTTGTCCACAATCCTTGAGTAGGGGCGGGAAATATTGTCTTGGAGTTTGACACAGCCAAAAGAATTAAAAAGCATAATATGGCCACAATGAAAGAAAAAGAAGAAAATCAAAATTCAAAATATGGCCGAGACATAAATTAGCATGTTGGGAAAATCCTAGCATGAGCTCTACCCTCCTCATTAGCCATCACCCGATTACTGAACACTTAATGCTCCATTTCATCAAAAGGAACCCTTGCATGTCCCAACTCTGATGAGCAATAAATTGTCTCATCTTAAGGGATAAAATTGAATGCTATATCATAAAGAGCAAGCTCTAATCCTTGAGTTATGCACCCAAAATAAAAAGGATTGACAAAAAGAAGTAATAGGCACACTAGTGGGGTGGAAAAAGTAGGTGGAACAAGATAACTCATGCTTCCATGATTGCTCCCTCCAATTACAACTATAAACTCAAGATGTGGACTCCCCATCAATTGGCCCCCTTGACCATGGCAATTGGCCATTAAGCCTTTTCCTCTCATTTACACTAACACCTATTGATTGAGGGGTTGACTTTGGAAATGTTGCTTCCCATTGGGGGATGGAAGCACCTAATAGGGTTGACCATTAGCCACCTCTATCAAGGTAAGGAACACCTTTACAGGACTTGGTCTAGTTAGATATCAGAAGGTGATCCAAGTTTGAAGTATTAATATGCCGCTAACATACGACTTTTGGTCCACTTAGATGCTCATATGATCTTAGTCTCTAAGGAATGGTTGCTTTCGTTGGAGTTTTAGTTGGTTTCGCCAGAAGGTCAGTCCCCAACAGCCCAAGCCTTGGGGGCACCTACTCCATAAGTACCCAAGCCTTATCAGGGAGGTGCAATATGATAACTTGAGCAGCTCATGTACATCCCAGAGCACCTCTAGAACCCAAGACATTGATCTTCTTTGACCCAGCACAAAGGATTCTTAATGATTGCACCACTGGCCCCAGGTTGGCCTTGACACTACTTGATGGGCGGTTCATGATTCAGAACTCGAATGAGGATGTCATTCTATGAGATGACTAGGGAGGGCTTATTGCACTTGATGAAGCCCTAGTGTTGGAGACAGGAGGCATTGCATTGACCATTAAAGACCCATGGAGATGACGCGGTGACACCCCAACTACATTTGGGACCCCTAGAGTTGCTTTAAGGTTGGATTTGAGGGATATTCCTCAAATGATGGGTGATCATGACACGTTGTGCCACCTTTAGCCATATACTCACCAAAACATGACATTTGATGCCCTAAAAGGGCATGACGTCAGCATTTTAAGGCTTATGGCTAACACGTGTAGATGTTTTCAGAGATAATTTTGCATTGAGCTAGTGGATTGGCTTGTAACCCAAGATTATTTTATGTTTCACTCATTGTCAAACTTGTTTAGGTGCTTCTTAAGCTAATATTAGGTGAGGTAGACCTCGTATAAATAGAGGTCACCTCATATCTCATATCTCATTCTCATCATCATTTGTGGACTATTTCGACCCTCTTAGAGATTTCGGCCTAGCTCTGTAACTTATTTCTCTTGTGGAGATGTGATCTTTGTGGATTTTTGCTATTGGAGACTAATCCTTTTGTGGAGACATCATTTTGGGATAAAGATGGATTGTTCATTGATATCTTGTGTGTACATTTATTGTTGAATATCTTTTATGGCTTTTGTATGTAATGTATTTTTGCTAGGGTTTCTATATTCCTTGTCTAAATGCATATCTTTATATGAAATATTTGGTCAAAAGTTGCATGCATTGATTAAGAAGCTTGAGCATCCCTTGAGAACCTGCTAGAGAGCTTTTCTCTTGATTTTATCCCCTCATAAAGTGATAGCTAGGGTTTTAAAAGTGGAAACTTAGGGTTTCTGCCCCCCTTACTCCTTTCAAAGGTTTGATATTTCCATAGAAATTTTCCCTTAGACTCCATCACCCAAGAAGTTAGTAGACACTAGCTTCCACATAGATGGTCAAAAATCAACAACTCCAAAAAATCTCTTATTTTTCTTCTCCTAAAATTTCAGTCCCAAAATTTAGGCCCTAAAATTTTTGGCCCTAAAATTTCGGGCCCCTAAATTTCAGCCCTGAAATTTTTGGTCCTAAAAATTCAGCCCCTAAATTGTTGAACCCCAAAAATTTCGGCCCTTCAAGGGAAGCCACTAGGGTTAGGGATTGTAGCTAAATTCAATTAGGGCATGAGCATTGAGCTGGTTGGAGGACATTCTACCTAGTTGAGACTAAAATATTAAAATCTAGCAATTTGCATGGTTGGGAGTCCCTCCCTAATGTTGATGTCATCAACCCTAGGCAATTCTAGGGCTAGAAAACCCTCATTCAGCACAAAGCCTTCAACTTAGGGTCAATTGAAGATTTGTGGATCTTATTGTTGATTATATCATTAAAACAATCATTTTCTCTCTCCGTGTATGCCTAGTTGTGCTACTTTTAAGTCAAACATCAAAAACCTAAGTTACAAGTCCCTTTATAGGCTACTTATATGGTGCATTACTCGATGTCTTATAGAATTGAACCTTCTCCTTAGCTTGGGTATCTTAGAGGGGCCTATTCCAATGTCACATTTGAACTAGTACATTAGAATATCTATTATGTTCCCAACACTGGGAAGCCTCCCTTGTGGTGAAAATCCAATTAAGAGCAAGAGGTGTGTTGTGGTGATAGTGGGCCTCCACCTCATTGTTGTCCCTTGGTCTAGTTCTTGTCTTGTGAGCCCTCTCACAAGACCTACTAAATTTTGATACAACACTCCCCAATCCGAAATTTATCAAATGGATATTCTCTATCATGGAATTAGACAATAAGAATCTCCATAGAAATTAGTCCCTCGTATGTTTGTGTACATAGAAGTGAAATAGACCAAGGCACAACCCTCTGTCATTGTTGGCTAGATAAAGGATGTTTGACAACTAAGGAATGGTGAATATGTAGATATATGGGTATCAATATAGAATCCAAAATGTCACTCCCCCTACTTGGTATATTGACTAATTTTACCATAGAGTATGGATAGAAATGAGAATTTTATATACTATCCACGCATATATAAGTAATGATGACAAAAGAGAAATCTAGTGGAGACTTCTTAGAAGAGCAAAACATTGAATTGAAATATCTAGAAGAAAGGAAGGGAAACCTCTTGGAATGGGAGGAGGCCAAAAGGAGATTGAAGGGTAGGGCAATCTGATTGGCCCAAGGAAATGAGAACACAATTTTTTCAAAACTTTACAAAAGGAATGATCTGAAGTTTGAAAACTATATGCGAAAAGCCAAAATTTGATGGTATTACGGCTAAATTTTAAAACATTTAAAGAGATAGTTGAAGAAGGGATAAATTGTTTTAACCAACCATATAAGTCTGGATAGAGAAAACATCACACATTCATTCGAATTACAAATTTATTTCCCTAGATTTGTTGAAGATATGAATGATGATTTGCATGTTGAAATAAAAAAAGGAGTTAAAAGAAGTAATTCTCCCATTTCATAAGGATTTAATCCCTGCGTCAAATGGGTAGTTCATTGGTTTCTTATGAGTGTAATGTCCCCAACCCTCCCACCGCGTGACGCCACTCACACAATACCAACACAACCTAAAACACATACACAATTTAACAAAACACATAACCATGTACACGGTAAAACCATAATAACCAAAAATTGTATGACTAGACAACAAAAACATGCAATGATAATTCATAAACAGGTGCATAATAGGTTCAAACACTTCTCTGTTAAATTTTTCGGTTCGCTACAGACATCAGACGTTCCTCCCAATTTGTAGACCATGTTGCTCCAATTCTCTTAACAGTCAATCACCCCCGAGCTTCTCAACCCAAGTAGGTTCCTCATACCAAACGTGACAGAGCCAAGGTGTTAAACCCGACAGCCTCCAACTAGTAGGCCATCAAATATGTTCTAGAGTCTGACGGCTCCAAGATTACCATTACTCTCACGGGTCTTCCTAGTACCCTTCAAGGCCCTCACATAGAGAATGTACCAAACCCGGTAGCCTCCAACCAGCATGCTCACATCCCTCATCAGCCCCTCTCTCGGCTAGCTAGGGATGTTCCAAAGTCCTGCAACTCCAAGAGTATAAATGCCCTCACAGGTCTTTGTACCCTTACAAGCTCTCTTCCAGGGACCCTTTCCTTCTGACTATCCAACTGAATAAGAGAAACACCTTTTTATATACTTGGTGTCCCCTTTACTTTATATTATATTATAATATTATAATATATTTTTATATTATGATACCTTTTTGTCGTGGAGACTCAACCCCCATACTCTTTTCGTTCTTGGGTTCGTAGCAAATAATATGCCTACTAAATGTCAAGCCGGTTAGGCTAACAAGTCTAATCATCCCACAAGCTCATTGGCCTTCAATTCATAAAAATGTTGGCCCACCAACTTAATGCATCATCCACACAAGCACGCATGCCTCCATGGAACTCGGCGCACCAACCTAATAGTATTAATTCTCTAAGCCATTGCATAGGCACTTTGGCCTTTAAAAATATCAGTAACTTGGCCCACCAACCTAACATATCCAATCAAACAGAGGCATGCAAGCCTCAATGGGTTTCTGGCTCACCAGCTTATTCCACATTCCGGCTCACCAACCTAATGTCACACGTACATGCATATTACAATTCAAGGGATCTTGGTTGGGGTATTACATTCCCCTCCCCCTTATTTATGCACCGTACTCACTGCATTATATGCCATGTAAGATCAAAAACTGTTATGAATAAATATATAGGAAATAATGTAAAATAATGTAAATGATAATAATCATAAATAATGATTCGTTAATTAGTAATTAGGTTGAAGAGGCATGTCTAAATAAGATATGACTCTCCATGAAGAGACACCTGCTTGGTATATAAGCAAGCCTCTCATTCTCATTGTAAAATCATTCTTATTCATACATTTAATATAATATTTATATCCTCATGGGTATCTTTATATTCCAAGTCTTCTGGAGTAATTAATCTGTAGAAGGAACTTTGTTCTCTTCATTTGGTATCACAGGAATTAACATTGAGAGTGCTTTCAATATTATTACATGTTACCCCATCACTCTTAGGGACTGTTTGGCGAATATAAAACAGCATATAAACGTTTTGTTGTACTTTCGAAACGTCTTCTGTTGTGGCAGGCAACACAGTTTCGTCGTCACATTTAAACCAATAGTTATCCGCATCTTTCACATATGCAACATAATGCCCGGACGACATACTTATGTCGCAATGAACAATAATGGCGTAGAGGTTATACACATAGACTTCACCTTCATCTGGAGAAGTTAAATATTGAGTTAATGAGAGGGATTCTGGAAATGGTGCAAAGTTGGAAATCTTCTTGGAATTCCAAAAATTAGTCATGTCGATCCAGAATCTTTGCAATGTGAGTAGAAGAACATTGGGTGGCTTAGAAATGGAGCGGTCAATAGATATTGGTGAGATACGCTTACACTTGTCGCACGAAGTGGAGCGCTTTAGGTATTATGTAGTGAAGTACCTGATTAAGCTTTTGTTTAGATTGATAATAACCTCAGGTGCAGTTAATGAGCCGTCAAGTAGGGAAAGTGGAAGAGGGAAATAGTTCACTATTTTGTCAGAATGAGACGAATTTTCGCACAAACGGCACCGGTTAATTGTTCTCTGCACTAATTCAAACAACTTATTCAAAAATTTGGTGATTGGTGAATCGTTGGATTTGTCACACTCCTCGCATGCATTTATAACACAATCAAGAAACTCTTGGGCATTGGTTTGTTCATCCAGTCTTAAGTAATTTGCAAAGATTGTCAGATTTGAGGTTATTGATTCTGGCAGCTCACTCTCTACGTTAGCGACGCTTAGGGACCTCACGATCCTATCTTCCAGCAAATACAAGAGGCATTCTATTTTATTATCATATTTCGTGCACGTAGATAAATGTTTTCTCTGCAAACAATAATTTGTCAGTGGGGGAGTGTAAGTGAGGTATTATAAGACGTTGTTAATATAGCATGACATTGAAGCATTGAATAGTCCTAATGGTTGTTTCTTTCCATGATTTCTGAAGAGCGCCCTTATTCCTCTGTTCCAATTCACCTCCATCTTCATCGCAGGAAGCAAGAATATGTATACACGGATCGAAAAATCAACAATTTGTATAGTGGGATCCAGAATTTTGAGATGCTTCGTTGAGAGACTATAAGTTTGAGATGTGATAGAGTCTTTATATTGCAGCGGTCACCAAATAAGAAATGCTTCCGTTCTGAAATTTTTGTGATGTACGTGTACGAAATCTGATAATAAAACAGAATGCCCCATGTGTCTGCTGGAAGATAGGATCGTGAGGTCGCTAAGCGTGGCTAACATAGAGAGTGAGGCGCCAGAATCAATAACCTCAAATCTGACAATCTCTGCAAATTACCTAAGACCGAATGAACAAACAAACCGATGCCCAAGAGTTTCTTGATTGTGTTATAAATGCATGCGAGGAGTGTGACAAATCCAACAACTCACCAATCACCAAATTTTTGAATAAGTTGTTTGAATCAATGCAAAGAACAATCAATCGGTGCCGTCTGTGCGGAAATTTGTCGCATTTTGATGAAATAGTGAACTATTTCCCTCTTCCACTTTCCCTACCTGACGGCTCATTAACTGCACCTAAGGTCATTATCAATCTAAATTACGCAGGTACTTCACTACAGAATACCTAAAGGGCTCCACTCCGTGCGACAAGTGTAAGCATATCTCACCAATTTCTATTGACCGCTCTATTTCTAAGCCTCCCAATGTTCTTCTACTCACACTGCAGAGATTCTGTATCAACATGACTAATTTTTGGAATTCCAAGAAGATTTCCAACTTCGTACCGTTTCCAGAATCCCTCTCATTAACTCAATATTTAACTTCTCCAGATGAAGGTGAAGACTATGTGTATAGCCGTAGCCTCTACGCCATTATTGTTCATCGCGGCATAAGTATGTCGTCCGGGCATTATGTTGCATATGTGAAAGATGCGGATAACTATTGGTTTAAATGTGACGACGAAACTGTGTCGCCTACAACAACAAAAGACGCTTCGAAAGTACAGCAAAATGTTTATATGTTGTTTTATATTCGCCAAACAGTCCCTAAGAGTGATGGGGTAACATGTACTAATATTGAAAGCACTCTCAGTGTTAATTCCTCTGATACCAAATGAAGAGCACAAAGTTCCTTCTACAGATTAATTACTCCAGAAGACTTGGAATATAAAGATATCTATGAGGATATAAATATTATATTAAATGTGTGAATAAGAATGATTTTACAATGAGAATGAGAGGCTTGCTTATATACCAAGCAGGTGTCTTCTCATGACGAAAGAGACATGCCTCTCCATGAAGAGACACCTGCTTGGTATATAAGCAAGCCTCTCATTCTCATTGTAAAATCATTCTTATTCACACATTTAATATAATATTAATTTCCTCATGGATATCTTTATATTCCAAGTCTTCTGGAGTAATTAATCTGTAGAAGGAACTTTGTTCTCTTCATTTGGTATCAGAGGAATTAACACTGAGAGTGCTTTCAATATTATTACACGTTAAAAACCTTCAACCTGAAGCTCTGTTTCCTGCCAAGAACTAACTATCAGCCAGATGTTGCCTCTTATTTGCCATTGGAACCCAGTGCCAAATCTGAGGTCTTGTTTGCTCAATTATGAAGGGAAATCAAATGACAGCTCTTAGGCTTTGCCAATGCCAAACCAAAAACACGCGCAGAACATGCACCTACGTATATAAAGTCCTTCAAATCCTGTTATGATTCCAAGGAGACAAAATCTATGCCCATTTATACCATTAAGGACAGATGTTGATACTCCGTATTATTTGCACAATTGCACAGTAGTTATTGTAGGGAAATTCTGCTTTTGAAACATGTCTACACGATACTAGTTAATTCACTGTATCTCTGCTGAGCGCACACAAATATATAATACCCACACCAATCCTCTATTTCTCTGTTCATCAACAAAGGGCAACAGCTGCAGCAACAAAACAACTGTTATCAAAATCATCTCCAGAGTTGCTTTTCCAGTATCATCTATTTGCTTGTGGACAACAAGCACCCTCTCTTGTTTGTTGCTGCCCAGGTGTGGGACTGTTCTTGAGAAGTTCCACACAATATACATATGTTGGTCCACCTGTCATAATTGCTTGCTTGTTGTGCAAGCAACCTCTGGAACAAACTAAATTGTTCTCCAGATCACTCCTCATGACCACAGATATGTGCTGTTCAGAATTGAATCGGCAAGATAATGAGAATGATTCTCATGCTGGTACAAACCTTCGATCTGCATGCAATGATTATGTGCCAAAACTCCTTTAAATCAATCTCATAACCTCTATTAAGAACCCAGAAAAAGTCAGGATCTGGTGCTAGTCCAAAATCAAGGTTGCTTGCTGGTCATGTAATCATGGAATTATCTCTGATTACATTCAATATCCCATAAATCACAATATAGACCTAGGACAGGTGGAAAAAGTCCTTGAAATTTATGTAGTTATCAAATTTCTACTATATCTGTAGCTCCTAGTTCTTTGGGTGCTATTACATAGCCGATACCTGTAACTAAAAGCCATATGGCTGAAGCATCCTCTTTTACTATATAAAGCTGCTGCCCATAAAAGGATGAATTGTTCTGTCAAAAGGAAAAATCAACCCAATAGGTAATCTTGAGGTCACAACTCAGAGATCTCGGGTCTGCAATTTTGAGGCCGAAAATTAGGTTTGTGCCAACTTCAATGGTTCAGTCTCTGTCACAGAAAAATGCGAGCTACTGCAGGTTCAGTCACTTTATTACAAGTGAATGCGAGCTTCAAATTTTGTTAATTTTATCACCTTATACTCCGTCCTTCCTTCCTTCAATTCCCTGCACCTTCGCTTGATCAGATATCACATTTGTTCGATGGATGATCTAAAGGACGTTTGAACTAGCCTTATATATATGCTCATCAAGATGTCGAATTGTAGTGTTGAGGCTGACTTATACAAGGTGACTTGGCAAGCCAACTTGAGCCCTTTTAGAGCCATTTTTGGCTGAGACAAAAATCTCTTTTTCTTCTCGTGTTTGTCCAAATGGACAAGACAAAAATACAAATTTACTTGACTTCTTTTTACTCTAATGAGCATGAAGAACATGCTAGATCAAAAGATAAAAATAAAAAATAAATTCAATAATTATTTTTTCTTTCATTATGAAGACAGACACTAGATACATTTTTCCAGCACAATTGAATAAACGCATATTCAATTATTGACAAGCAAATCCAATCATTCAATTGAAACCCAATAGCAATAAGTTCTACACTTGTTCCTACAATCATTAATACAAAACCATACTTCCTTGATACAGATCAATAGGCCCTCCCTTTGGTGCTACAAGGAAAAAGGGATAACCTTCCTCCTCCAGTATTTCCTAATAGCCAGCCACAACCAACTCTACAATCCAAATCAATGATGAACTCACACCCCACTCAACCTAAGTCACGTAACATGAGGATGAAATCAAGGTTGCGGGGGAGCACCCCCCCCCGGGAACTCGTGGAAAAAAACCGCACCCTGGTTTTTCGGGAGCAATATTTTTAAGGCAGGAGCGGTCACTCCCGACCGCTCCCGCCTTAAAAAATCGCTCCCCAAGGGCGAACTGGGCAGCCATGCGACGAGAAAGGGAGGGAAAGGAAGGGAGCAGAAGGGCCAAAAGAAATAAAAGGCCCTCCTCCTCTCCCATAATTTGTCATTTGCACATTGAGAGAGCAAGAGAGGGCTTTTGGAATTGGAGCTTGAGTTGAGGAGGAAGATTGAGAGAAAGATTGAGAGGATTGTTTGGGAGCTTGATAAGCTTGCAAGGGAGATTGGAACTTGGGATTGAAGTCCAACGAGGTAGGATCTTGACTCTAATCTAGCATTTGTGTTTTTTATATGTTCATTGTTAAATGAAAATGTTCTCCTCTCTTTCCCATTCCCATTCCTCCATTTTATTGTAGGCAAGAAACTATAACTCCACCAAAGTTCAAAGAATCAAAACTTCAAACATCATGGCTATATGGCTTGGCATTCTCTTTGTGTTGGTTCCTTTTTTGTTATTATGGTGTTGGAGAGTAGAAGGAGGGTTGATCATGATGAAGATGATGAAGAAGTGGGTAGTGGTGGATTGGAAACCCATGGAGAGGAGGAGTACCTTGGTGAGGAGGAAGAGGGGAGTGGAGATGAGGGCACAAAAATGAAAGCAACCCAAACCCCATTGTGGAAATATGTTACTAGGCCTGAAGCAGGGAAAGGGGGTGGAACCACTAAATTTACATGCCTCCACTGCAAAAACAACTACATAGGTTCATACATTTGTGTCAAAAAGCACCTTTGTGGGGCAATGCCATGGGATGGAGGTAAACAAATAGAAATCAAAACTTGTATAAGTGTGACAACACAACAAAGAGCCAAATACATAAGGGAAGAGGAGGAAGCCCAATATAAATCTAAAAGATCAAAGGGTGACTTTGAACATGATAGCCCACAATCACATAGACAAAGAACTCCATCAACATCCTCCCATGGCAGTGGATATGGAGGCATTGGAACAAACATCCATTTAAGGCGTAGAACCATATCAGATTTACTTGACAAAAGGTGTAAGAATGATGTGGCTTCAAAAATATTCCGGTTTCTCTATACATGTGGAATACCATTCAATGTTTTTCACTCACCTTATTGGCATGAAATGGTTTCCGCCATTAATGATGCCCCGAAAGGATACAAGAGCTCTGGGTATGATAGGGCTAGAACCGTTGAACTTAATCATGAAAAAACAAAAATAACACATGCTTTGGGTAAAATGACAAGTTCTTGGAATGTGTGTATCCATTGTATCCAATGGATGTGTAAAAGGCAAGACATTGATAAGTGTTCTTATTGTGTCTAAAGGTGGTGCAATCTTCCTTCAACATATGATTACTCAGAAAAGTTTAAGACCGCCATCAACATTGCAGAACCATTACTTCAAATAATTGAACGTATTGGCCCATACAATGTCATCCAAGTCATCACTGATGCTTCTAATTGTAAGGCAGCGGGAACAATTATTGAGGATAGATACCCCAACATATTTTGGGCTGGGTGCTTGGTTCACACAATGAACTTTTTGATGCATGATATTATTAAGAACAAAAACCATCAATACAAATGGATTGGTGATTTGTACAAGAGAGGCAAAAAAATGATCAAATTTATTACAAATCAAGCAATACCCATGGGCTTTTTCGTAATCATTCAAGTTTGGAACTATTGAAGATTGTGAAGACTAGATTTGCTAGCTATTACCTCACCCTCAAGTGCCTTTTGAAGGTAAGAGAATCATTTCCTAGCATGGTATCAAGTCAACACTGGCAGGTATTAAAGGACAAGGCTGCAACCCCAGTTGACAAGCAAGGTTTTGAACAGGTGGAGGACACTACTCTTGATGGTATGTTTTGGTTACGTGTGAGGGAAGTTTTGCAATTCACCAAGCCTATTTATAACATGACTCATTTTGCAGATACAAAAGCACCAGTGATTGGGGAGGTGTATCATGTATGAGAAGATGGATAACATGTTGGGGCAAATACAAGATATTGTTCAGGAAAAAGATCCCAACTTGTATGATATTATTCACAAATGTGTGTGTGCATGGTGGAATAAACTTATAGTTCCACTACATGCCTTGGCATATATCCTTATGCCAAAATACTAATCTCCATCTTGGTTGGGAAAACCTGCACCTAGGGGTGGGGTTAATGCCAAACCCCGTATAGATCCAGAGATACAACATGGATATATGGAAGCATTAGACAAGTTGGTCCCTACCAAGGAGGAGTGTGCTAATTTGCATCTTGAATTAGACAGATACTTCACTAGCACTAGAGTGTTTGGTTCTTTGCATGCAATGGAAGATAGGGACAGATTTGATGTTATCACATGGTGGGACACAAATGGCGGGCAGAGACTTCTGCCAAAATTGGCAAAAAAAGTGCTCTCACAAGTTGTAAATACTTCTTCTGTAGAGAGGTGTTGAAGCACCTACAGCTTCATCCATAATGTGAAAAGAAACAAACTCAATGAAAACCGAGCAAAAAGCTTGGTTTCTGTGCACTACAACTTGAGGTTGTTGAGTCATTATTATGATCGGGCTTGTGAGGATACATCATATAAAACTTGGGACAACAACCCAGAGGAAGATAATTTGGAGGATGGTGCTCTACATCTAGAAGAATTGCAAACAAAACTTCAAAGAGATGATAATGAAGCAACACCAGCGATGCCACCCCCACCGTCTAGTAGCAGTGTTCGAGTTCCAACATCTTTGTCTTTGCTACCACCACCTCCATCTACATCCTCACTTGGAGGGTGTGTGGCTTTTGGTTCTGGTCATATGACTATGCGGGAGGAGACTTCCAGTAGTAGTAGACCACCACAACCTTCTCAGAAATTAGACATTTCTCGTGGCGGCAAGAGGAAGTTGTAGATAGTAGATTTACTTGTCTTTTCTAGTTTTTAGTAGTTTTTATAACTCTTGAAACTTTCATATTTATTATGATATTTTTTGTAAACAATATATGACAATTTAAGTTTGAAGTATGAAGTTGGCAATTATAACTCATTGGTAATGAATTATGAATATGATGCTTCGTGAAAGTTGAAAGTTGAAACATTTCATTTCATGTTAGTTATATTTTGTTATAGTTTGGTTACTTGGTAATGGTAATGGTAATGGTTAAAAGTACAACTTCAGTGATCAATGATGATAAATGTTATATATTGAATTTTGAAAGCTTGAAACTTTAAGATTGAAGAATCATGAGACTTGATATGTTGTATGTTACTAACTTGTGGACATGGTTGATGAGGATTATAACTTCTAGATGATTGATGTTATATGGTTCAAACCATGTTTTTATGTTTTATATATCTAATTCATCATTCTACATGTTTTTGTTGACATATATGCATAAATATAAATATTTATATTATATGAATATTATACATATATTATATATAATATATATATTATATAATTTTGCTCCTAATTCGCTCCCAACCGGGAGCGTTTTGAAAATGTCGCTCCCCACTGTGCTCCAAAGTAACCTTGGATGGAATAGCAAGATATGACATATTCAGTACATGATGTGTGGACCCCATGAAACAAGATAAATAGATTGTGGTAAATAATATACATATAATTAATTTATAATTTGATATATAATAATGTATAATTTTTTGAAGTTATAGAAATGAAATCTAGACATAGAGATGTAACTTTTTTTAACATTTGGAAAACAAAACTACATCAAATGATATGATTTACCAACTCAAACACACCTTTATAACACATTTGAAACCCTAAAAAATGAATGCATCGTTTTAGCACCCACATGTCAAACACACTGAACACACAAGTTATGCATGTCCAACACACTCGGGACGTGTTTGGCACAAGACACATATCCACGCATGTTGGACACGTGGATCCTACATATCTACAAATCCAACACATTGATACATGATCCCTAGGAGTCTAGGACAAATCTTGTTTCTTAGCATCAAATAATTAGCAATAAAGTCCATTTCATATTGTTGCTCCACTATCAATTCCCTAAAAAGGAGGTTAGGCAAATAGAACTCAAAAATAGCCTGCGACAATCATTTCCGTCCATAACTACACCAAGGTCCATTTACTCTTCCATAAATGTGATATAATAAAACAACACCAATATCAATACATAGCATGCATCTCAAGTAATTGATCTAGTCCATATCTCTTGCTATCCCAATTGACACAACCAAACCACAATTACATGTACCCATTCATAACCATAGCTAGCTCTACTCCATCAAGTTAGTCTTTGAAGTTGCTTGATTGAAAGGATGGGTCCATGACATCTTCCTTCATGTTGATGAACAATTATCAAATGTTCATTTTGCAAATGTTGAGAATTATAGTTCAAACAGGAACTTCCGCACAAGTTCAACATGGATGTGCGAGAAATAGTCTCTGTCTGAGATATTATAGAAAAAGTGACTTTCTAAAAGTAATTCTATTTTTGGAAAAGTAATTAAATTGTATAATTTACTTTATTAAAAAAGTGAGCATCTTATATTTAGTAATTGAGTGTAATAATGTATCTCGTGTGTGACTTAGACTAGGAGTAATCTGAAAAATAGATTCTCAGCTAAAAGTATAAAGACAAGTCAAATTAGAGGCTTTCTCACACACATGAGCAATTGAACAGATCGGGCAATCATGAGAGAGAGAGAGAGAGAGCAAGATTCAAGCAGCTTTCAACAGGCTACAGTATAGATCCTTGGAGTCATATGGACATACGTATAGAGTCGTATGAGTAGGTTGTATAGGTGATTGTACAATCCATACAAACAACCTATCCAGTCATCCATACAACCATACAACAACCATAGTCTCTCAACAAATTGTTCCACTTAAGTTCAGGGTGTTTTTGGTATCTATGCAATGTTGCTTTTTGTGGGAAGCTTGTGAAAGCTTAATTGGAAGTCTTTTGAAGGAATGACAAGTCGATTTGAAGGAGCAATTCCCTGTATTTGTGTGAAATTAACTTTTATGCTTCCACTATTTAATTGCTAGCTATTGAGTGGTTCATGCTATGGTCTGAATTTAATTTCAGTATTAATTAAATTAAGCAATCTAATTGTTTGATTGAGATCATAAAGAAATTAGTCACTTAGGGCTTGAAATTTTCACATGGTATCAGAGCTAACTTCTCTGAATGAAATGCTCTAGGATTTACAACGGTAAAACAACTGCCAAAAAGGACTAGGAGTTACAGGATTTCAAACTTATTTTTAGATTTGGGAGTTTGTGTAGTGGATCTTAAAGATGGCATAGGTTAGCCTCGAGTTTGAGGATAGATTGGATGGTAACTAGAATTTCTTAGCATGGAAGGTGAAGGTTACATTTTTACTAAAAGAGAATGATCTCTAGAATAGTCAAGGACGGTCTGACTCCACCTACAGAACCACAGCAGTTGGCAGCTCACAATAAGGAGGAGGTGAAGACCAAGCAAATGATCCCGGATGCCATAAAGGATCATCTTATCCCTCATGTATCCGAGAAGAAGACGATGAAGGAAATGTTCAATGCCTTATTAATCTCTACCAACGTCAGAACATAAACAGGAAGATGATATTGCGAAACAAACTCAAATCCATTGACCATATCAAACACAATCAGCAGTTACATTATAAAGATCAGAGTCCAGACTGATTGTGATCAACTTGCAGTAGTTGGGAAGAAGGTTGAAGTTGTAGAGCTAGTGAACATAGCATTGAATGGTTTCCTAGAGTAATGAGAATAATTTGTCAAAGGTATTTGCGCTTGAGAAAACCTTTCTAACTTTGAGAGGCTTTAGGATGACTATCCAAATGGAGACTGGGATGGAGCTAAAGGCCAACAAGAGGATGGTGATGAGAACCATATCAAACACAATCAGCAGTTACATTATGAATATCAGACATATTTGTGATCAACTTGGAGCAGTTGGGAAGAAGGTTGAAGATGTAGAGCTAGTGAGCATAGCATTAAATGGTTTCCTAGAGTAATGAGAATAATCTGTCAAAAGTATTTGCGCTTAAGAAAACCTTCCTAACTTTGAGAGGCTTTAGGACGATTGTATCCAAAAGGAGAATGGGATGGAGTTAAAGGTCAACAAGAGGATGGTGGTAAGAACCTAACTCTATTTGGGCAGTCAAATAAGGGAAAAGGTAAAGGAACCAATTAGGGTAGGTGAAGAAATGAAGAGTCAACCTCACAGCCAAGAAAGAATGACTTGAGTAAAATAAAGTGCTTTGTTTGTCATAAACACGGTGATTATGCAAGGTTTGTGGCGAGAGGGGGACTTTTGCTCTAGTCACCAAGTACACTTCTACTAGAGTTGTTATGTCCTTGGTTTCATTTATGGGTACACTTCTTGAGTCTTTGATCAGAGAATCCACAGTAAGAGAATTTTTACACCAACGTTTCGAATCCCAAATGGGATCCATCATAAGGGATTAGAGTTGTTATCTCCTTAGTTTCATTTATGGGATGGAGGATAGATCAAATGGATGGGAAGACAACTTTCCTTAATGGGATCATTGAGGAAGAAGTGTACATAGAGCAGCCTCAAGGATTTGAGGTAAATCGGAAGGAGACCCATGTGTGTAGGCTTAAGAGACAAGTCTAACAAACAAGCACCAAGAGCATGTTATTCCAAGATCGATGCATACCTGTAGAGTATGTGCTTCACCAAAAGCAAAGCAAATTCTAATTTATATTATATATGTGTTCAGACTGATCTACTTATTTTGGTGTTATATGTAGATGACTTTTTTACAAGAGCGAAGAAGCTCATTAAATGGTGCAAAGAAAACAAGGTCATTGAGTTCAAGGTGAAGGACATTGGCATGGTGCATTACTTCTTTGGGTTGGAGGTTTGGCAGAGACAAAGGGAGATTTTCCTTGGTAAAGGTAAGTATGCAGTTCAGATCCTGAAGAGGTTTCAAAAAGTGGATCCCATGATGTATAGACCACTGATTAGTTCCTTGATGCATTGGTCCACACCAAGCGAGATATATGTTTTACAATGAACATCCTTAGTCAGTTCATGGTGGAGCTAAGGCAGGGCATTGGGTAGTAGCAAAACATATGCTCAAGTATTTGAGGGGCACAGTGGAGTATGGTTTGAAATATCTTGGAGGTGGTGAAGTGAAGATTCAGAGTTACTCAGACTCAGATTGGGGAAACAGTGCAACAGACAGGAAGAGCACCTCAGGGTGTTGCTTTAGCTTGAGATCAGCGATGGCACTGTGGAAGCAAACTTCTATGGCACTTGTCTCAGCAAAGGTAGAATACATGGCAACTCATACTACTAATTATGAGGCCATCTAGATTGGCAAATTACTTCCAAGATTATTTGATCCAGGTGGATGTTGATGGCCACCCACCTATCCCATTTGGACCCCCTCAATTATCTCTTTCAGTTTTTCAGTTTCCTAAATTGTAGCATAGCTTACTATTTTTAGCAGTTTTTGGGGTCCTGAATTTCCAGAGCCGTTTTGAGGCCCTAAACGACGTTTTTCGAGAAATCTGGGAGCAACATGAGTCCATGGACCGATGTTACTCTTCCCAAAGTTGTAGTGCTTGGATAGATCTTTCTAACGAGCTATTGTATGCGTTAAACGGAGATAGTATGCCAAAGTTACGACCCCGGGAAATTGATGTACCAATTTACCCAAATGGGGCCCACAATTTGGCATTTCATCTTCTAGGGTTAGGTTTTGGGATGTTAAGGGCTTTCCATTGTTTCTCAACAATAAATAGGCCTTCGAGCTTCATTGTAATATAGTTCAGAGGCATGTAGCCACCACATCTCTTCTCAGAGATAAGCTACCATCGCCCTAGCTAGTTTATTTCCATTTCTGTTTGTAAGCACATTTCAATATTTTACATTAATGAAATAAAGTATTATTTCCACTGCATATCTGTCTTTATGATTATCTCTATATTTTATTGCATTCCTGTTTAAATCCGGATCAGTGGTATCAGAGTGGTCTGTTTTTTTTCTTTGTTTTTCTTTGCATGTCCCCAACGAGGTCGGAATATAAGGAGTTAGGGCTTGAACTGGTCGAACCTTTGCAAAACCAACCTCGCAAATCCCAACAACCTCCCATGGCAAATGAAAATAAAGATGAGGGGGCAGGAGATCCTCACAAAATCTTGCTCAAAGAAGCCCTCGAGCGACAAAGGAACGCGATGATGGATAGATTTGCGCAGATCCTTCAGCGGCTACCCAGAGGCGACGCATCGGCTTCCAGCAACTACTCTAGAAACGCCACGCCCTTTAAGGTACAAGTTAATTTTGAAATCCCCATCTTCGAGAGTCAAATAGACGCAAATGCGGTAGATAAATGGTTAAATCTTCTAGATGGGTATTTTTTTGTTCATGAATTTTCAAGTCGGGAAAAGATTATTTTCGCTCTTCTCAAAGCAGCCCCCCACGTCAAGGACTGATGGGAAACCTACTGCGAGCAGAAGAATGAAAGTACGGGCTCACTATTTTCTTCTAAACCCACTTGGAATTCATTCCGGGATGCCGTCAAGGAGCAGTACTACCCTGTCAAAAGCTATGAGGACAAATACATCAAATGGACCACACTACGGCAGGGAAAGGACCAAGATGTGCCTACACAAACATTTTTCATAGCCTTCGCACACAGTTGGGTATCAAGGACTTTGCGCTGTATTTGGTACTCAAATATTGTGGCTGCCTACACAGATACATCCAGGAAGAGATGGAGTTCCTAAACATCTCCTCGCTCGGCACGGCGTACAAATACGCTGTCAAAATCGAGCAAAAGTTCAAATAGAAGAAGCGAGACTTTGGATCTGCAAATTCGAAGACCAACGGACAAAGCCAAGGCAGGGTGACCCAAGACAACCCGTCGAAGCCACAAGAAAAGAACAACACCACGAAGTCAAAGAAGGACACAGGAAAGTGGTGCGAGTTTCATAAGAGTCTAACTCATAACATAAGTGAGTGTTGGACCAAGCAGTCGCCGGTGGCCGAGTTGAAGGCTTTAGAATCAGATGCATGTTCCGACCCGGAGTCAGAACCCAACAAGGGGAATGGCAAAGCGAAGCAGATCATTGATGCGGAGCCCAACGTCACTGTTGCCACCGCCAAGATCCAGAAGAATGAACCCGAAGATCCAGAGGAGGGGGAACGTCTTTTCCACTCATAAATGTGGGTGAAGGGTTCACCGCTACAATTCATTGTCAACAGTGGCAACCAAAAAAACCTCATTTCAGCAAAGGTCGTGAAACAGTTGGGCCTACCGACTACACCACACCCGCAGTCATACAGTATCGAGTGGCTTCAAGAAGGACGAGATCTCAAAGTTCGCCAGCAGTGCCGCCTTCCCTACAGCATCAAGCCCTTCACAGACGAGGTATTGTGTGATGTTACACCTCTAGATGTTTGTGACGTGCTATTAGGCCTGCCATACTTGTGGAGGTGACATGCTGTGTATGAGTCAAGGCCTCGCGCTGTCATTATTTCTTTGATAATTCATTATACAGGATACCGGAAGTAGCCCCACCTACCATCACCTCTATGATCACTGCCAAGAAAGGCAGCGAGCTCATCTCCCAGACTAGGAAATTCATTTTCTGTCTTATTCGCTTCCAAAGTAAGGGGAAGATCATCACCACATCCATGACCCCCGCGAAGGGTTCCTCCACGCAGCAGCAATAACAAAGGAATACAGTCATGACAGAACACAAGAACAACTTCTCCTCATCCACAGGGGTACAAAACAAGCTCCAGGTGGGCAACAAATTCTGGTTGCATCTGCAGAAAGAATGCCTTACAAGAGCCCATCCGAAGCTTTGACCACGCCGACATGGTCCTTACACCAGTACCAAGGCTACAGGAAACAATGTTTTGGAGCACAGCATTCCTCCTTTCCTTCGCTTGCACCGAGTGTTCAATGTGGACCGTCGTCGACCATGCTTCCCACCATTACTAGACACATCAGAGATTGCAGAACAGCTCACCAGGGACCAAGTTCAGCAGCAGCGTCCTCATCTCATAGAGGAACTCAACGCAATAGGGACCATTGCTTCCTAAGGGGGGAGGATTCGGAATGATCAAGGTGGATGTTGGTGGCCACCCACCTCTCCCATTTGGACCCCAACAACTGTCTCTTTCAGTTTTTCAATTCCTAAATTGTAGCACAATTTACTATTTTTAGCAGTTTTTCGAGTCCTGAACTTCCGGAGCCGTTTTGAGGCCCTAAAAGACGTTTCTTGGGAAATCTGGGAGCAACATGAGTCCATGGACCGATGTTGCTCTTCTCAAAGTTGTAGTGCTTGGACAGATCTTTCTAACGAGCTATTGTACACATCAAACGGAGATCGTATGCCAAAGTTACGACCCTGGGAAATTGATGTACCAATTTACCCAAACGGGGCCCACAATTTGGCATTTCATCTTCTAGGGTTAGGTTTTGGGATGTTAAAGGTTTTCCATTGTTTCTCAACAATAAATAGAACTTCGAGCCTCGTTGTGACACAGTTCAGAGGCATGTAGCCACCACATCTCTTCTCAGAGATAAGCTACCATCGCCCTAGCTGGTTTATTTCCATTTCTGTTTGTAAGCACATTTCAGTATTTTACATTAATGAAATGAAGTATTATTTCCGCTGCATATCTGTCTTTATGGTTATCTTTGTATTTTATTGCATTCCTGATTAAATCCGGATCATTATTTGATCAAGAGTTGGCAGCTACAGCCATTTACTATGATAACAAAGTTGTATCAAACTCTCTGAGAATCAAGTGTTTGACGAGTCATGACAAGTCCAAGCATATATAGATCATATATCACTTCGTACGAGACAAGGTTCAAAAGGAAGCAATGAAGCTCCAGCAATAATCCCATGGATCAACAAGAAGTTGATATTTTGACCAAGCCTTTCATAAAAGGAAAGTTTGAGACACTCAGACGCAAATTTGGATTGGTGCAGAATTCCTTCCTCACTAAGAGGGAGTGTTGAGAATTATAGCTCAGACAGAAACTTCCTATTCAGTGTGAATGTGCAAGTAGTTTCAGATATTTTCAAAAAAAAATGATTTTTGAAAAGTAACTCCATTTTGTATTTCATTTTAGTGAAAATAAAATGAGAGTCTTATATTTAGCTGTTGATTCTAAATGAGTGTCTTGTGCATGACATAGACTAGGAGCAATCTCAAAATTACATTATCTACTAAAAGTATAAAGACAGGTCACGGTAGAGGCTTTCTCACACACATGAACAGCTATGCAAGTTAAGCAACCGAAAGAGAGAGAGAGTTGGGTTCGGGCAGAGGTGAATCCAAGTTGCAGTACAGATCTGTAAAACGGTATGAACATGCACAGCCATAAGGTACAGTCCACACAATCGCATAGTACCATCTATACAGTCATATATATTATGAACAGACAATATAGGTGTCTGTACAGTTTGTACGAACAAGCCATGCAGTCCATACAGTAGTAATGCTCTCTACACAGATTCTTTCGCTCAAGTTCGCCGTGTTTTTAGTATCCATAGAGTGTTGTTTTTTGTGGGTAGCTTGTGAAGGCTTCCTTACAAGTTTTAGAAAGGAATGAAAAGCTTATTTGAAGGAGCAATTAGCTATCTACATGTGAAATTATATATGCTTTTGCTATTTAATTTCTAGCTATTGTGTGATTGATGTTATGGTCTAAAGTTTAATTTCAGCAATCTAGTTGTTTGACTGAGATCATAAGCATGTTAGTCATCTAGAGCTTGAAATTTTCACAGCAAATGGTTCAAACTTCAACCTTCAGCCCAAAAGGAAGAACATGTTGTCTAGACATTTTTGCTAAAGTAAACAATGCAAGAGTGAGTGGAGAAAAGAAAGAGGTTCTTACTCTAGGTCAAGAAGACTTTCTCATTTGATTAGTTACAAGATGGAAGGTTATCCCACTATGACACCTAATACGATATTTGGGTATTACATTTTGGAGTTGATGTTCCCTTAAAGACTTTGTGGGATTAGATCTGCACAAATTTGAAAGCAAGTTTCGAAGATGGTTTTCTTAGGATACTATGTTATCACCATAATGAACAAAATCTTGGCCGCTAGTCTTATCTGTTATTTCCCCTGCCCCTTTCCCTCCAATTCAAGCTACAACCAACAAGAAATGCTTCTTTAGAAATTGTTTAGGGCAAGCAAGGTGGGTAGAGATAAGATGAGGTAATTTTATGAGTGTCCAACAAATGACAACAAAGTTGTTCAATGGGGCAAAAATAGTACATCTAGAGGGCTTTCATTACTTTCATAGGACATGCGTAATCTCCAAGTTAATCTGATAGCCTCTTCCCTCACTCCTTTACTCACATATCTTTGAAGTGCCAGTGTGGTTTGTGGGTCCCCTTGCTTGTGATTGTTGTTTTTGTAATGCCTTTTTAAATGCAAATTCTATTCAACTCACAGTTAAATATCTTTTGTTGGAGATTTCATTCCACGTTAATATGTTCAATTATGGTATGTTTTATGCTTAGAGCAATTTACTTCAATTCTTTTTATTAGCCCAATGTTAATTTTCAGTATAGCAATCACATTAACATATAAGTAAAATGCTGATAGAACATAAATAAAATCGGCAGAAGACAAGCCAAGACAAGAGACACAAGATGTGGCGGCTAGCCAGGGACAAACCCCAATGCGGGGAAACCCTTTGATCAACTTTTCTATATTCTTCAATAATTCAGCAGAGACAGAGAGATAGTACAATATCATAAATCTGTGATTTATAATAGCAACAGCATAAATCAAATCAGCAAGGTCAAAGCTGGTCAAACAGCTCACCAATGACCTTAAGACACTAGGAGAACTCAACCTCCAACAGCAAGTATATGCAGCCCAAAATAGCCCTTGGTCAATAGTCAAACAACAGTTAACGAAAGTCACAACCTGCGGTCAGCCCTAACCAGTCAACGTTGGTCAACGATGGTCAACCTATCACCCAAAACAAAAATCCGCAGTCAATATATAGTCAACGCATTACCCAGCAGCTCGGTCAATGGTCAACAGTCTTACAGCTCGGTCAACGGTCAGTCAACGCAGCCCTAAAACAGAAATCCATCCTCTTCTTTGCACGTGTGAGAGATCAGCGGCTCCTACACTTGCCCAATCAGATTAGGAGAGAGAAGATGATGAGATGAGTGATGTTGAAATGAGACACAATGTCACCTTTTATATGCAACGTTGAGGTTTCGTTGGGGATGTGCAACACAATTTAACTGGTTGGCCGACCTTGACAAATTGTCAAGAAGTACAAATAAATTCATATCTCCATGAATACATGTCGGAATCGGATGATCATTAGATCAATCCTACACCTCTCGACAAGAGGAATCGAAGAAAAATATCAGCTACCATAAATAAGATGACCCACTTGGAGTTTGGCCCTAGTTGCCAATCTTAACACTCCCTCTCAAAGAGGGAGAACTCCATCAGCTAATCCATTTGTCTGTCGGTACGGAAAGTCCCTCTGGATGCAATATGTCCTTCGGCATCATCAAGTGTCCCACTAAGCCATGAGGGCCTCTTCCTAGAAGAGGAAGGCTCTTGCAGAGGAGGATCAATGGGATCCATAGGTTCTTCCACATCAGGCATCGTCTCATCTTCCTTCTCATCCGGCTTCCTGGTGTTAAACTTCTTTAGTTTTCCTTGGAATAGGAAGATTCTCAACCTTGCTAAGAGCCATATCTTCGTCAAAGGTGACAACATGACTAATCTCAACTTCCCTTTGACTAGCCACATAGATTCTATAGCCCTTAGAATTTTCGCTATAGCCAACAAAGATTCCCTTCTTTCCAGATGCACCTAATTTGCTCCTTTTCTCTTTCGGCACATGAAAATATACGGGACTTCCAAAAATTCTAAAATTGTTGGAATTTCTAAGTTTAACCCGTTAGAAATTCTTCCTATACTATCTAGTTTATTTCTTCCTACTTGTTTAATTACTTAACAAGTTATTTACCATGTAAATACTGAAAATAAACATAAGTATAGTATCAACATCTACAGATCATCAACTAAAAGAAAACAAGCACACAAGTGACACCGTAATTTTTGGACCAATGTCCTCGGGAAAACCCAATGCGGGAAAATCGGTGCAGCTATTTAGAGGGTTTTATTATTATGTAGTTTTCAAAATACAATCAGGGTGCCAGAAATGGCTCAACCAACAGCGAATGCCCTCGGCAATAGTACCTCTTCTCGGAGACAGATATTCCGGTTGATCAATTACCGAATGAACGATCCCACAACAACAATTGCAACTTCCACTGCTCTGCATCACTCTGATAGGGACGACGTCACCCTTCTCGACTCACCAGAACCCAGTCTGCCCCACGAAAATCTTCCCAACGTTGTCTCTTGGCCCTACATCAGCTCTGCTAGCCTATGCACATCTACTGAAGCCTTTGCGTCAGCCCTTAGACCCTTTGCGTCACCCACGCTGGCCTCTCTTGGCTCTGCGCAGCTCCCAGTTGCCTCTGTGTCAACCTCTTCAAGCTTTGCATTGTCTTTCTGGTACTAACTCTGCCTCTCTGCTATGTATTCACTGCCCCTCGCTGCTGATCACTGATTCGATTTCTCTTAGCAAACCCCACTCCAGAAAATCGAATGACTGATCACTTTGGTGTGTTCTCTAACTAACCCTCAAGTCTCCTCTTATAGTTTTCTCATTGGTCCATCAACGGCCGAGATTAAATCGCTAATCAACCGCTAAGATTAGATTTGGCTTGATTCATGACTTTTGGAACATTCTAACCCAGTTTTATATTAATCCCCATTAATGTTTTATTTTTCCTAAGTTTAGACTTAGGAACTCCAATAAAATATTAATTATTTTAATATCTTCCAAACCGATTAGGATCTGCCCAAACCATTTCAGGGTCTTGGAGATCTCATGTGCTTTAGCCTCTCCACCAATTTTCATGGCTAGAGCACATCCGATGCTACCCAAAATCAACAAAAATGAGAAACATCAAGTTTCTTACCAGTGAACAACTCTTTGGGTATCTTGGAATCCAATGCTTGATGAGGACATCAATTTTGAACATATACGGTAGTATTCGCAGCTTCAGCCCATAGAAACTTCGGAAGCCTTTGATCATGGAGCATGGCACAAACAGCTTCCACAATCGTACGATTCTTCCTTTCCGCCACACCATTCTGCTCAAGAGTGTATGGAGTTGTGGTCTCCCTCTTAATGTCAGCCTCTTTGAAAAATTCATGGAACTCATTGGATTCATACAAGGTCCCATTATCAGTCCTTAGGATCTTGATCCTCTTCTCGGTTTGATTCTCGATCAAGGCTTTGAAGTGACGAAACTAAGAGAACACTTCATCCTTCTTTTTCAAGAAGTATATCCAAGTCTTGCAAGAATAGTCATCTGTAAAAGTGAGATAATATAAATATCCTCCCAAAGAGTTCACGGACATCATACCAGATATGTCGGAGTGAACCAACTGCAAAATATCGAAGGTCTTGCTATGGCTTGAGGGGAATGGTCCCCTTTTGAACTTTCCTTCGGCACATCACGGACATACACCTTCATGCTCTATTTTGAACTCAGGCATCCCTGTCACCATTTGTCTCACATCGGGTAGAGCCTTGTAATGAAGGTCGGCAAATCTCTGGTGCCATAGTTCAGACTGAAGAGATGTGTCGCAAGACATGACTCCCAACAGACTTCCTCCAACTTGATATAAAGAGTCAACTCGAAACCCAAGAGTGAAAGCATCATTAAAATTATTTTTTCCACACACGTACCTTGCCATCAAGGAAGGCCACCTTGTAGCCTTTATCTTCTATTGCCGAAATGGACACCAGGTTCTTCTTGAGATCCGGTACATATAGGACTTCTTGCAAATGAATTGTGTTACCCTAATTTACTTGAAGAGTAACATTCCCTACACCCTTTATGGGATAGGTGGAATTGTCTCCAAGAATAACCTCCAAGTTTGTCTCCTTCTCTATCAGATTAGAGAGAGCTTCCTTGTAACCAGTGAAATGCCTTGAGGCACCACTATCAATAAGCCATTGGCCCAACGAGTCCGGAGGAGAGGTAGTGGAGAGGGTCGATATCAGATAATATTCATCTTGCTTACTGTTAACAACATTTGATTCATACCTAAAGTTCCTTGCTTTCTTGGAGGGTTGACCACTTCCTTGATTTTCGGCATTCCTCTTTCCTTTGCCATTGAACCTGCCATTCCTTTGATTGTGATTGGAGTTGCCCCGGGAGTGATTTTGATCATCGTCATGAGATGTGTCCTTCCTATTTAGACACTCCCTCGCGTAGTGGCCAAATTTATTGCAAGCAAAGCATCTTCCCTTTCTTCCACCCTTCGATCTGGCCTTTCCTTTGAATTTAGACCCAGAATTATTTCTCCTTTTAGCTTGAGAGGAGAAAGCAGTAGGGTTGCCTTTGCTTGAAGGCATTTCTTGCTCCACCATCCTTGTCTCTTCTTGAATGCATTTTGCCATCAATTCCTCAAATCCCGGAATTCAATCGTTGTTGAGAAGAGTGGTTCTAAATACATACCATTCAGATGGGAGTCCTCCAAGAGTAGTGATAGTCAATTCCCTGTCAGCAATGACTTCTCCAATCGATAGGAGATCATTCTTGATCTCAGTGATCCTTAAGAAGTAGGATTGAATATCCTCGTCTTTGCCCTTCTTAATATCCTTCAACTTATTTTTGAGGAACAAAGCTTGATTTGCATCACTAACTTTAAACAAGCTTACCAGTCTATCATAGATTTCCTTGGAGGTGTTCAGCGCGGAAACATAGACCATCATACGCTTGTCAATAGAGTCCCAGATGATCTTCTTTGCTTTGACTTCACCCCTAGTGTACTTGTTCCTTGTAACAGCCGGTGCATTTGATAGAGACTCCGTAATTCTGCCTCTCACATAGTCCAACACTTCCTGCTCTTCCAATGTCAGATCAAGGGACATCTTCCATCCATGATAGTCAGACTTCTCACAGAGCTTGTCTTCAGCGAGGAAGTGTGATGAGGAACCCATGAAGCCTTTTGACTTTTTCCCACTGTTTTCGACGATTGCTCTCGCTGTTGTTTGGGCTTTGTCTTCACCTCAGCTCTGATACCATGCTAAATTATGGTATGTTTTATGCTTGCAGCAATTTACTTCAATTCTTCTTATTAGCCCAATGTCAATTCTCAGTATAGCAATCACATTAACATATAAGTAAAATGCTGATAAAACATAAATAAAATCGACAGAAGACAAGCCAAGACAAGAGACACAAAATGTAGCGGCTAGCCAGGGACAAACCCCAATGCGGGGAAACCCTTTGATCAATTCTTCTATATTCTTCAATAATTTAGTAGAGAGAGAGAGATAGTAAAATATCACAAATCTGTGATTTATAACAGCAACAACATAAATCAAATCAGCAAGGTCAAAGTTGATCAAACAACTCACCAATGACCTTAAGACATCCTAGGAGAACTCAGCCTCCAACAGCAAGTATATGCAGCCCAAAACAGCCCTCGGTCAACAGTCAAACAGCAGTCAAAAAAAGTCACAGCCTCCCTAGCTAGTCAACGTATCACCCAAAACAGAAATCCGCAGTCAAGATATAGTCCAGGCAAGGTCAATATATTACCGATCAGCTCGGTCAACAATCAACAGTCCTACAGCTCGGTCAACAGTCAGTCAATGCAGCCCTAAAACAGAAATCCGTCCTCTTCTTTGCATGTGTGAGAGATCAGTTGCTCCTATGCTTGCCCAATCAGATTAGGGGAGAGAAGATGATGAGATGAGTGATGTTGAAATGAAACACAATGTCTACTTCTTTTATATGCAAAGTTGAGGTTTAGCTGGGGTGTGCAACACAATTTAACTGCGGGCCGACTGTGACAGATTGTCAAGAAATACAAATAAATTCATATCTCTGTGAATACATGTTGGAATCGGATGATCGTTAGATCAATCCTACACCTCTCGACGAGAGGAATCCAAGAAAGATATCAGCTGCCATAAATAAGATGACCCTCATGCAGTT
Organism: Pinus taeda; assembly: GCA_000404065.3. Taxonomy (NCBI): domain Eukaryota; kingdom Viridiplantae; phylum Streptophyta; class Pinopsida; order Pinales; family Pinaceae; genus Pinus; species Pinus taeda. The sequence goes on from APFE030570768.1 coordinate 148,005, forward strand.
TGGCCCTAGTTGCCAATTTTAACATAATATGATGACTACTTGTTGCTAAACTGTTTACATAGTCAACATGCTATTTTGTCTTGCAATTAGTTTTAATTTATATTCATATTTGATTTGGCAATGAACAAACAAAATTCCAACACAAAAAGGCAGCTGAGTAAAAACAACAATAGTTGATGAGAAATAGGTGTTCATGAGATTACTATGATAGTCCGAGAAAAGAAAAAGAGCATCAAAACTGTGGAGAACAAAAGCGGAGCACATGACAAAAAATAGGAGGAAAGTCCGGGAATACACATTCAGGCAAACCCTAAGTAAAACCTCAAACGGTGCCAATACAATTGTGGTTCAGCAGCAAAAACAGTGGTGCGACAGGGCACCCACCAAGGTTCAAATCCCCAGAGTGCAAAATAAAAAGGGTTGAGACCAAGTCCAAGTCCAAGTCCCAGGTGATTTAGGTTATTTTGATGGAAGAGTACCCAGTTATCGCAGCAGCTTTGCTAAAGGAAATTCAAGACTACCTACTTGTTGATTTGGGTCTGTAACCAAAATCCCAGGCCAGGGCATTCGGCAAGGTACCCAAGTCAACAGTAGAAATTAAGTTCATGGAACTGTGTGGAGGTGTAGCAATGCACAGGCACTGCGGGGATCAAAGTTTGCCCTTCAAGAGTTGTGTCATTTGTGGTGCTTGTTTTATTGGGTTCAATTGTAATGCTTATGGAGTCTAGAGGAAGCATTTGTTTATCTAGGGAAAAAGGTAATTGGTTCCCTAGATATAAAAAGCATTGTCGATAACTTTACATCTGCTACAATGATTCATTGTGCAGAGATTGCATATTTAACTTATATTAATATCAATACAGCATTCAAACCAATTGATCTCTAATTTCAAAAGACAACAATGCCATCATTCCATGGACTTAAAGTTGGGATAGCATACATGTTTGCACGGGATTCCTAACTTCTTGAGCGTCATGGTCCTGGTCTCCAGGAGCTTTTGCAGGTCTCCCACCTCGTTTGCGAGCTTTTCACCATGGGCCTCCACTCCATTGCCGACAGCCTTTAAAAAATCCGGTAAACCCACTTCCTCTGTTGCCACATTGAACCATCAGATTGGTAAAACAAATTTAAAGAAAACCAAGTGCAATGTCAATATTTGTTCGAAGAAGTTAGAACGACTGCTTTACTTAGGTATCGAGGCTGCTTCGAGATGCTCCGAAATATGATGTTGCGGAGGGGAGAATAAGGGTTCAGAGAATATGAAGAGAGGATATCTGTACAAATTCTTTTGGAGAGTGAGGCCAACGCCATTGTTGAGACCGATCGCCTTCTTTCAGTAGTAAAGAAAAACAAACCGAAACATACGTTTCGAATGGTATTACTTTTAAGTAGTAAAGAAAAATAAACCAAAACATGCCTTTGTGAATGGTACTATTTTTAACTATGTAGTGTGTAAGCTCTCTCGGTATTATTTTTAACTATGCAGTGTGTAAGCTCTCTCAGCAGATTGTAATGTAATGTTATTTACATAGAATTAAATTAAATTAAATATTAAAAATATAATTAATTATATAAAATTAAAATATATACCAAATAAAATTAATTATACAAAAATAAATATTTAAATTGGGTTAAAATAAAATAATGAAAAAGAAATATAGTTCATGATATTGAGAACATATGGTATTGACATAGGAAATTAAATTATTCTAGATCTTCGTTCAAACTTCTTAGAGCCATTTCTCTTGGTTTGGTTAAAGACTTTTTAGACCTAGAGGACGTGAAAGGTGTTTACTTGGTTCCATGTTCCTGCGGTATTCCATATATTGGAGAAACAGGTGGTTCAATTAACCATAGGATCCATGAGCACGCTGCAAACATAAGGCACAATCGTTCCCGCTCATCGGCCTTAGCTGAGCATGCGTTGAAATCCAAGCACTATATCTGTATTGAGGATTCCAAAGTCATTGTTAGAGTTGATCATTTACACCATAGGAAACTTAGGGAGGCCATCAAAATTGAGAGGCATGCCAGAAATCTCAACAGAGATCATGGTTGGAAGCTTAGCAGGAGCTGGATTCCCGCCCTCTCCTTATGATTCTCTTGTCTCCTCCCCCTTCTTCCTTTTTTACTATTCCTTCCTCTCCCCTCTTTTCATCTCTCCATTGGTTATCTTTATTAATTCTCTTGCTTCTCAATTCTTTATATTTATCTTACTTATATTGTGCTCCTTTTGTTTTCCTTAACTAAATATTTTGTTTCTATTTTTTTCATATCCCTTCCTCTCCCTTTATAACTTTTATTAGTATTTAATATTATTCTAAACCCTCTTATTATTTTTATGAGTATTATTAACCTCCTCATACCCTTTTCAGTTTAGTTATATAATTATATCTC
>APFE030570774.1:0-28416 GCA_000404065.3 Pinus taeda
GCAGGTCAAAAGCCATATTTTGTGAAGCAAAACTCACACTATTGGGTCATGAGAGATTTAGTGGACGAGGAAGATATGTGCACATGAATTATTTAAATTGGTGAACCATGTACCTAAAGAGAACTTCCAGAGGGCTCACAATTATAGTGATGGGTGACCCATGTAATCCACTACATGGGTTCTTTTTATATGGAAATTGACTTAAATGGGCATACTATTGTAAGACCTAGTAAGGCATGTGTACGCGTTGGTAATTACCGGTAAAGTTTGGGTTAGACCTAGATAATAGGGGATGTCAGGTTAACAAATCCAGGGTTAAAACTTTGAAGGGGGTAAGGGATAGAGTGAGCGAGATTGTCTCACTTAGCAGGTTTTGGCTAGATTTAGTCAAGGAACCCCAAGTCAAGTTTAAGGGGGGGAATTGTTAGGTAAAATTGACTCGGGGTTTGAGTCAAGGTTGACTTGGTTAAATAGTAGTGGTTTTGGGCACATGGTATAGTGTACCCATGGTATTATGGTCTGTGATATTGCATGTAATGGAGCCTATAAAAGGCTAGGAATACTTCATTGTAATGTAGGCCTGGAGGTGAGCGATGAAGGCTCAGTTGGCCAGATTGGCCAGGTTTTTGGCCAATGCTAATGAGATTTAATTCGTTTGGGTTTTCCTTGGAATTTGGGGTTTTCCTGGATAAATATTATGTGTATAATATTTGTGTATTGTTCCTGGTTATTTTATTATTCCTCTTTGTAAATCTTAGTAATAATTTATCTCTTTGCGGTAAATTTATTAACAACCAATGCCCGTGTTACTAGATGGTTGTTACTATTGCAATACTTTAATATTATTGTCATTGACAGAGCATGAAAAGATAATATTGTCGCTGATTTTCTTTCTAGACCTGTCCACACAGGTGATAGGACACCATTTACTGATGATTTTCCAGATGAGAATTTATTCTCTATTTCTACTTATACTCCTTGGTATGCAGATGTAGCTAATTACAAGGTTACAAGAAACTTGCCACAAAATTTTTCCTCAGCGGAAAAACAGAGAATCATACAACTTAGTGCTAATTATATGTGGCATGAGGATTGTTTATACCGTACTGGACCAAAACTGGTGATAAGAATATGTGTACGATAAGATGAGATGCAATACATTCTAAAAGCTTGCCATAATGAGCCATGTGGTGGAAATTTCACCAATAAAAGAACTGCATATAAAGTTTTACAATCCTGATGTTATTGGCTCACCATTTTCAGAGATGCAAAGAAATATGTGGCCAGCTATGATGATTGTCAAGGGATGGGGAAACCTATCCCACTAGATGAAATTCCTCTTCAAGCACATGTAGTTGTCGAAGCTTTCTATAAATGGGCATTAGATTTTGTAGGACCAATTTTCTCCTATGTCCAAAAAGAATAACTATATTTTGGTATGTATGGATTATGTAACCAAATGGATAGAGGCTAAATCACTATATTCTGCTAATGAATAATCTATTGCTAACTTTTTATTTGAAGAGATATTTACGCATTTTGGTGTACCAAGGAAAATAGTAACTGATCAAGGTAGTCAATTCACTTCCAAATTGGTTAATTATTATAGAGCAATATAAAATCAGACACCGGAAATCTACACCTTACCATCCCCAGGCGAATGGACAGGTAGAGTCTACCAATAAAGTAATTGAGGCCATTCTCACCAAGACAATACAACTACATCGTAAATATTAGGTTGATAGGTTACCAAAAGCCTTGTGGGTCTATATGACAACATGGAGAAACACAACAAGATATTCTACATATGAGTTGATTTACGAAAAATAGGTTTTGCTTCCCATAGAATTCCAAGTTAAAACCTTCAGAACTGTCGTGCCACTCGGAATGGATTTAGATGAGGCACATAAACAAAGGCTAATGGAATTGAATGCATTAGATGATATTAGACAATATTCTCTTCAAAGTACAATGCTTTTTCAAGATTAGAGAACCAAATGGCACAATAAGTTTATTAAAAATAAACGTTTTCAACCAGGTGACTGGGTTGTGTTGTATGACAACAAATTTAAGGATTTCAAACGAAAATTGACAACACTGTGGCTTGGACCTTATGAGGTAGATACAATCTATGAAAATGGCTCGGTCAAGATAAAAATATCGATGCAGGTCAAACTTCCTTTGTTGTGAATGGGCATTCATTGAAATTTTAGCATAAGCCACTATCTAAAGGGGATTTCACCAAACATGATCTTCAAAATCCTGAAATGCAGTTGGTTATAAAGGGGAATTCTCATGTTGTTGATACACCACTATAATTTTGTTGTATAATTTAATTTAAATTTGTATATATGTATATAGGTGTGTTGTTGGATAACGATTTTGGTATGACTAATTGTGCTTCCTTCCCTATAGATAGACAATAAAGAAGGACATTTACCAAGTGTAAGTTTATTCCTTTAACCATCCCTGGTAAATTATCTATGGAAAAGGAACCTATGGATTTTTCTTTAAGTTTTTCAGACTCTTTAAAATTGAAAACATCGGCGAGCACAAACTAACCAAGGCTCAAGAAAAATCCACAGTAAGTGAAATGGAGTTTTCTTTAAGTTTTTTTTACTCCTAAAAATTGAAAATACCAGCAAGCATTAACTAATGTGGGCTCGAGAAAAATCCACATAACAATAGTAGTTAGGTTTACTTGTCAATAAAATGGAAGTGGAAACAAGAGAAGTGGTTAGTTTGGTTCCAAAAAGAGGAGTTTGTCCAACTACCGAATACCTTATTTTTACAATGCTTGGAGATCAATCATTGAATTCTTTTTCCTCATTTTCTAACACTTAGACTGCAATTTCAAAGTTCCTATACCAGTGTGTTGTTTGTAGTTTTTCTAGTGTAATCTTTCCAGCAAAATAAATTCAGAAAGCAGCATCAGTAATCACTAGCAACTACTCCATCTTGACCCTCAAAACATGCTAATTAGCTACAATGAGAAGCCTACACGATTCCAATTTGAAGACTATGCATCTGGGTATCTTATTAAAATTTCATCCAACACTGAAGAAAAACTCCCTTTGTTCATCTGATACTAGAAGGTATTCTCCTGTGTTCATCTGGTACTGGAAGGAAGTCTCTTGTGTTCATACGGTATTGGAAATTAGTTTCATGTATTCATCCAGTACTTCAAAACAATTTTCATTTGGTACTGAAATATTTCTTGTGTTAATTCGGTAATAGAGGTATGAGGTGAATATTTTATTTTATGCTATTAAGATTCATCAATCATTTTATGAATATATAATTACTCTCATAAACTTGTATTACCATCAGCTGTTAAGCCGCTATCCTAATCCTAAAAAACTCAACTTTATTCCCTTGTTTTCTAAGAAAAAATAATCATTTTTTTTATATGATCAAATGGGATAATCATGATTATTGGTTGAATGCCAATCATAATTCGAGCAAATGTATTATATGTTGAATATCTCAAGATAGAGATTCTACCTCTGTGGGTTCTTTAAACAATAATTTTAACACTACCCCATAACCATAAACTAAATGATTGTGTTGAATGATCAACGAAACCATGAAATTAACCGCCATGTACCGATGTTTAGGTCCAATCAACCACGTTCTCTCCATCATGCCTAATGTACACTTGAATGAAATTTGACATCATTAATGGAGATGAACATCTAAATAAGTTATGCATACGACTTATTGTCATCATCCTGTATAAGCTCACCTTGTAATTATGGAAACCACTTGATCGTTGCCATCTCCTATCAAATTATAAACATTTTTCTGGATGACTTCGCCATCCATATGAGCATCATTTCACTCTTGCATACCATTTGGCCTTCATTCCACTCATCCATCCAGCGCTAGCTCCATCACACTATTACCATAACCCAACTTTTAGTACTCTGCTATTTTAGGTACTCTGCTACTTCTGGTACTCAACCCTTTCTGCACTTTATCCCTAGAAATTATCCAAGACCCATTTTTAAGGCTGACATGGGGTAGATAAACACTAACCAATGTTCCAATTTTATTAAGAAACATAGAAATATTAGTTATGAAAACATAAATTTGAGCAAGATAGATGGATTCCATTCCTGGAGAAGTTTAAGGGATACCATGAGGGTATCTCTCATGCCTTCACTCAAAGTTATGATGGTCAATATGTTCAGCTAGGTGGTCTGCAATTAGAGATCGCATAAGCTGCTATAGAGGAAGCTACAGGATTACCGGTCATAGGGGAGAAATAATTCAAGGGTGTAAATATCAATAAAGAGCTATGTTGATCGAGGTGGATATTGGTGGCCACCTGCCTATTCTACTTGGACCCTGACCATTGTTTCTTTCATTTTTTTGGCTTCCTTAATTGTAGCACAATTTACTATTTTGGTAGTTTTTCAGGTCTTGAACTTTCGAAGCCGTTTTGAGGCCCTAAATGATGCTTTTTTGGAAAAATATCAATTGGTGATTTTTATGGTAAGCATGCATGCAACTATAGTCCCTAGAGAGACCTTTCCAACAAGGTATCATATCCATCAAACAAAGATAATATGACCAAGTTACGACCTCGGAAAGTTGGTTTCCCAACTAACTCTAATGGGGCCCATAAACTCTTGATGTTACATCACCTCGGATTAGGGTTTTGGTTGTTTAGGGTTTTCTCTTATTGTTCAATAATAAAAAGGTCCTTGAGCCTCATTGTAACTCAATTCAGAGGAATGTAGCCACCACATCTCTTCTCATAGATAAGCTACCATCGCCCGAGCTATGTTATTTCCATTCTATTTGTAAGCACAGTTCAATATTTTTCTATTAATAAAATGAATTGTTTTTTGGTTGCATCTCTATGTTTATGATTATATATATAAGTTGTAGCATTACTCTTTATGTTCAGATCAGTGGTATCAGAGTGGTATGCACTTTCTCTATTTTTCTTTGCATGTCCCCAATGAGGTCAAGGTATAAGTAATTAGGGCTCAATTTGGTTGAACCATTGCAGGATCAGCCTCGCAAAACTTGACAACCTCCTATGGTGGAAGAAAATAAAGATGAGGGGGCATGAGATCCTTTCAAAATGTTGCTTGAGGAAGTCCTTGAGCGATAGAGGGACGCGATGATGGATAACTTTGCTCAGATCCTTCGACGGCTACCCATAGGCGATGCACCTTCATCAAACAGCCACTCTAGAGGTGCTACTCCTTTTAAGGTACAAGTTAACTTCGATATTCCCATATTTGAAGGCCTGATAGATGCAACTACTCTAGATAAATGGTTAAATCTATTGGAAGGATATTTTTCAGTTCATGACTTTTCCAATCGGGAAAATATTACTTTTGCACTTCTCAAATCTACCCCGCACATTAAGGACTGGTGGGAAACCCACTGTGAACAAAAGGACGAGACTGAATCGTTGATGTTTTCATTCGCACCCACTTGGAATTCTTTCCAAGACGTCATCAAGGTACAGTATTACCTTGTCGAGATATATGAAGATAAATACATAAAGTGGACCACGGTATGGCGGGGAAGGGACCAAGATATGCCAGAGTTCACAAATACTTTGCATACCCTTCACATGAAGCTAGGTATCAAACATACTGAGTGGAATTTGGTGCTCAATTACCACGGTTGTCTACACAAGTACATACAAGATGAGATGGAGTTCCTGGACATCTCCTCACTTAGCACGACATATCAGTACACTATAAATATTGAACAGAAGTTTAAACAAAAGAAGCAAGACTTTGGATCTATGAATCCAAATCAAGGAAAAGGCACCCACAAACCATAGAACAAAGGACCAAGCCAAGGCGGGGATACCCAGGACAACCCATCGAAGTTGCAAGAAAAGAAAAACACCATGAAGACAAAGAAGGACACGGTAAAATGGCGTGAGTTCCATAAGAGCTCCACTCACAATACAAGTGAGTGTCGGGCCAAGCAATCACTAGTGGCTGAGATGAAGGCTTCTGAATCAGACTCAGGTTCTGACACCGAATAAAAACATGATAAGGGAATTAACAAAGGGAAGCAGATCATTGATGCAGAGCCCAGTGCCACCGTGGCCACCACAAAGATCCAAAAAAATAAGCTTGAAGATCCATAGGAGGGGGAACTCCTCTTCCACTCGCATATGTGGGTGAAGGGTTCTCTACTGTAGTTCATTGTCGATAGTGGGAGCCAAAATTACCTCATTTTAGCAGAGGTCATGAAGCAGCTAGGCCTAAATACTACAAGACATCCACATCCATACACCATCAATTAGCTTCACCAAGGATGAGATCTTCGCATCAACCCGCAGTGTCGCCTTCCCTACAACATCAAGCCCTTCACAGATGAGGTACTGTGTGACGTTGCTCCTCCTGAAGTTTTTGATGTATTGTTAGGACAACCATACTTGTGGAAGAGACATGTTGTATATGAGTCTAGACATCGTTTTGATTATTACTTTGGCTAATAAGCTATACAGGGTACTGGAGGTAGCCCCGCTTACCGCCATATCTTTGATCATTGCAAAGAAATGTAGTAAAATCATTTCCCAGACCAGGAAATTTATTTTCTTTATGATTCACCCCCAAGGCAAAAAGAAGGTTGTGGCTGTGGCTTCCAGGCAGGGCTCCTCTACACAGTAGCAATAGATGGAAAAGGTCATGGAGGAGTACAGGGATATTTTTTCCTCACCCATAGGGGTACCTCTGCACTGTCAGGACAAGAACTACATAGATATGACCCCGGGTGCGTCGCTACCCAATGGACTGATCTATCGATGCTCTGTTATGGATAATGATGAGATCAAGAGGAAAATTCAGGAACTATTGCAGAAAGGGCACATGAGGGCAAGCTCATCACCTTGTGGGAGCCCAATTGTATTGGTACAGAAGAAGGATGGGACCTAGAGGCTCTGTATTGACTATTGGGCATTGAAAAAGACCACTGTCTGAAATAGGTATCCAATCCCGCGAATTGATGATCTTTTGGACCAGCTCAAGGGGGGAAAATATTTCAGTAAGATTGACTTGAATTCAGGTTATCTCCAGGTCCCTATCGAACCCTCCAATGTGTGGAATATTGTCTTCAAATCCAAGGAGGGACTTTTCGAATGGTTGGTCATGCCAATCGGATTGACGAACGCCCATACAACTTTCATGAGACTGGTGGATGACATCTTATGGCCCTTTGCAATGCATTTGTGATGGTGTATTTAGATCACATCTTGATCTTTAGCCATAATTGGGAAGAGTGCCTCCCCCATGTAGAAATTTTGAATAATATGACACTTATTCACAGATATTATCCTGATTATACACTATTTGCAGAATCATGCATAATACATAACCTCCTCTATGCTGATCATCAATTTTGCGGAATCATAAACATTCGCATGCGCACATTGAAACATCAATCACACATATCAACACAGTATGTACTCGGGGAAAGCATAAAGCTGAAAACCCCCAACTATGTGTATATTATATTGATTGAGAACATGTAACAATACATAGTACAATACTCCTCACAAGTAATCAGTACTATCTCCACCTGTTACCAACAAAACTAGCTCAGATCTGAATCAATCACTAGCTCAAATCTCCTCCTACTCGCCTGCCTCCACTGTGCAATCCTGCATGAGAATACTGATGAATAAAATGATCCAAATTCATATTCCCTGGGATATACCATCAATCCTCATGGGCAATACTCAATTCATGCATGTGCAAATCTCATGCACAACTATAGTCACAACTGACAGTTGTCTTGCCCTTTCACTCACCTCTAAAACTTGTCTCCACTGAACTGTCCATGCACTGAGTTAACTGATGTATTCTTTAGTTGATTTATGAGTTAATAATTAGTGAATTAATTAATAATTAATTCACACCACTCATCACTAGTGTATTTGTTAGTTAGACTAAATACAACTAGTTCAACTAAGTCAAACTGAAAACAACTCCATCAACTCCTCATTCAACTCCACCAAACTCAATCACTTGAGTTCTAACTGAAGTCCTTCATGCAATAGCTCAACTAACCCATAAGAAAAGCATATTTCCTTCTGGCAGTTGCATGTGCCATATCCATAGCTCGAACTAAAGTGCTGCAAGAGGATAAGATAATGTTTATAGTCCAAATATTATTAAGAGCTAATAATATTCGACTGTTCTATTTTTAGATTAGAAGTCTAAAAATAGACTACGCCCATATGTCTAAAAATAGAAGTCTATCTATTTTTCCTAACTTGACCAATCATCCACAAATAGCATCCTGCAACTCATAGACCATGATCCATATGTCTAAAAATAGACTTTGCGCCAAATATAGCCTCCCGGTCCACTTAGTGAAGGCGACTTCTTTTCACTAAGCTCCATCATCTTGTTGCATTTTCAACACCCCATATTCAATAGGTCCTTCAAACCCTTCGAAAACACAAGCTGTGTGCTAACTTGGAAAAATGCACCTTTGGCCGACCCAAGTTCAATATTTGTGGTACATCATTGATGATCATGGTGTACATGTGAAACTATCCAAGATATAAGTCATTTGGGATTGGCTATCCCCAACCACTTTAACAGAGCTCCGCAACTTTTTAGGTCTTGCCAATTTCTACTATAGGTTTGTGTTGTGGTTCTCACATATCACTTGGCCTTTAATTCAAGTCACCAAGGGCAGAGTGAAAGCAAAGTTATTTTGTAGGAAACCCAACAATGAGCGTTCTCTGATTTGAAGAATCGCCTCTGTTCTGCACTAGTGCTCACATTACCGTACCTGCAACAACCATTTGAGATTGAGACAAATGCCTTTGTCTATGCTATTGGTGCGGTTCTTACTTAGCATGGGAATCTAGTGGCTTACCACACTGAGACACTTTCATACAAAGCCTGAAAGTACCCCACCTACGACAAAGAAATGTATTCCATTGTGCAGGCCTTCTGTCAATGGAAGCATTACATTATGTGGAAGGAAACAATCATCCACACAGACCACTGACCTCTACAGTTCATACAGACGTAAGGGAAGTTGCAGAACAGTCGCCATCAGAAATGGTCCACCTATCTGCAACAATTCCATTTGAACATTAAGTATAATAAGGGCACCACCAATAATGTGGTCTATTGCCTCAGCCGACCACCGATCATGGCGCTAATCACTGTGCTCGACTCTTGTGGGCATGCGACATTGGGGTGGCCGCATCTTTACAGGAGTGATCTAGAATTGGACAACATATACTAGACACTCCTGGAAGGGAATCAAGTTCCAAATTTTCACCTTGAGGATGCATTGTTATGCCACTTGGGACACATTTTCTTTCCTTCAAGTGAGTGTTCCAAGATGATTTGGGAGGAACGCTACAATTGGGTCGTTGGACATTGCAGAGTAGAGAAAACAATGGAGGTATTGTAGAAGTATTTTTATGGGCCGAAACTTCGTCGGGATGTTGGGAAATACATTAGATCATGCACCTCCTACACCATTTCCAAACCAACCATCAAGAAGAAAGGTATGTATACTCCTCTACCTACTCCTAGTTGGTATTGGGAACTTGTCTCCATGGATTATATGTCGGGCCTTCCTTCTACTAAGCATGGCAATGATTATGTTTTGTTGGTTGTTGATAGATTCTCTAAGATGGCTATCATGGCGGATTGCAAGAAGAGTATCACATCAGATGCCACTACTATGCTCTTCTTTGAGAGAGTTTGGGTACAATTTGGGATCCCATAGTCCATTATCTTAGATTGAGATAGCAAATTCCTAAGTGCATTTTGGTCAAGTCTCTCGTAGATGTTAGATACTATTGTAGTGACTACAACCACCCTCCAAAATTTTGGCCTGCACCAATTTCAGAGCCTCCCCTGAAGAGTTTCACTTAACGATTGCACACACTTAGGTTTACTCAGTGAGCTTGTGTGAGTCTTTAAATTTGCCTTGCTTATTCATTGCATCCAAGTCTCTTCATGCTGATGTCCAAGTCATTCTTACGACCATGTTCTGATTATGCTCAAAGTCTTTGCTTCATATGTGTCTGTTGTGTTCACCATGAAAGCATCTGTCGCACTCGCACATGGAGTCACATTCATTGTCGCACAAGCATTGTCTCGATCATGAACGATCAATCACGAGTGTCATGCTTGTCGCTTGCACCATTAGTGAGTCATGTTGAGCATGTGTATTTGTATGGTTTGGTCATCTCGTCGTTAAGTCATGCGAGTGTGTGTTCGTATGATCACCTATGCAACGTTCAACTATTCACACACTTCGTCATTTTCTCTGAAGTTCTGATGACCAAACTCGTCACTAATAGCCAGACCATCACCCTACTTTCGACTTGATCGACTGTCAACCAAAACAATGCAGAAGCACCAAGTTATTCCTTTCAATCTGCGTTGACCACAAGAAAATTAATAAACTCTCATGCTGGCCACCTGGACAGTCAAACTCGACAGTCACCCCAGGATTAAATCCCCTCAAAATTTTAGCAGAGGCCATTGACCTCATCCATTCAACTGACAGAGGAAATTGTGCAGATAAGTCGAACAAACACCAAGTGCAAGTCCCTGTCTCCTTCAGAAAATTGCACAATTTTCCCAGTGAGTCATCCAGATAGTCGACAAACTATTCATCTCAGAAATTGCATAGTGCTCATGAGTAGGCCTTCCACTGCACATCAGCTTAGCAACTCATAAATTGTGCAAATATGATCAATAGTCTGGGCTCACAGCCTCACTGCAGTTTTCCCAGCCAACAACTCCTAGCAGCAGACTTCTTGTTCCCTCCAGGAATTGCGCAGTTTCTTCTTCCAGTAACTGAGCAACCAACTATCACTTCCCTCTTGGAATTGCACAATTTTTGTTGTCAGTGACCCCAGCAGCCAACTGGAATTTCCCTTTGAGAATTGCACAGTTATAGCTACCAGTGACCCCAGCAACCAACTAGTAGTTCCCTCTGGGAATTCTGCAGTTCTAGTTGCTAGTGACCCCAGTAGCCAACTCGCAGTTCCCTCTAGGAATTGCACAGTTCTGGTTGCTAGTCTCCTTGGAAGTTTCCAAGAAAAACTACACAATCCCTGCTTGTTGATCCTTAATGCAGCCCTACCCATTCCTTTAGAAATTTGCACAAATATGGTTGTTTGCCCACTGCTGACTGTTCGTTCCGGAAAATTCGCAAAGCATGCCTGCCTAGCCCTGTTGCAGCCCAGACTATCCCTCCCAAAAATTTTGCAATTTTGCCTCCCAGCCGAGCCAAACCTTATAGACAGTCACTGTCGACTCAGATTATCTGTCTCCATCTCTTAGTAACTCTTGCGTGGTTTTCATCAGCAGTTTCCTGGAGCCATCATCCCACATCACAACCCTGCTGCTTCTCCCGGTCACCTGCATCTAAATGATCATGTGTCATGGTAGACTAGGAGGTTTTGGATTTGATGTCATCTCGTCATGAGTGACTATAGGTACAACTACACCAACAAAGATGTTAGGATGAACGGGATGAATGAAGGGACCACATGCAGATGGACAGGTTCACCAACGGAATGAATGAAGCATGTGAAGCAGATGAACATGACGAACATTCACCTTCATGAACAAGTGAGCCTGTCAAGCCTTCCAACCTAAAAGCAAGGAACAACATGCTAAAGCTTCATCAAGCGAACTAAGGACCATCGAAGACTCTGCATAATTTTCCATGTCGAGGTGAAGCTATAATACACCATGAAGACATCCATCACTCAGCAACATTGTAACTCAACATGCACTCCAGTAGCAGCACAAATGTACCATCATTGTCATGTCAAGTCATGTCGAGTCAAGTCATGAGTCATGTTTCCCACATCTCCATTATGCGCTTGTTTTCAATTAATGCGATGTAACATGGAAGTCCAAGAGACCCACTTGTTGAACATAGAGTCATGTAAGTCGAAAAGTCATGGAATTCGAATGGTTATGAGGGTATTCGAATAGCCACAAGGGTCAGTTTAACCCTTGGCTATAAATACCCCCCTCATTTGTACATGAAAGGAATTTTCACCTCAACTCCTCCCACATAGCCAAGAGAGTATGTAATATTTTCTTTGAGGAGTAAGTATTGGCTCCAATGCCCTGCTGATAGGGCTAGTGATGTATGGGCTAACAATGTCTTGGAACTTTCACTTGATTCTGAAGGCTGTCAACAGGCCAACACGTTTTCACACATGTATTGTATTTGTTGTAAGACTGATATTTAACACTTGTAATGCATGTTCCTTTAACCTTTGTTCTACATCTGAACTAATTCATTTCTTGTAATGCATAATATATTAATGGAAATGTGTTGTATATGCTACTATTGTTGTCCTATATGTGTCGACTACTCTACCAGACATCAGATAGACCTTTCAAATGAACCTTGCTGTAATAATCGTTACACTCGTTCGGACTGATCTGTGAGTGTTGTACGCGTTATCTTACCTTGTATGTTGTGACTGTCGCATTTGAGTGGACTGCTCTAGGGAAGCTGTGTATGTCCTTTGTGTTGTGTGTTCCTAGCTGAGTTGGGACTGATCCCTTTCAACCTGGAACTCACCTTAACCTTTTCCCCTCACAGTGAAAGAACCATTGACACAAGTACACTTACACTCACCAGGCACACGAACCTCACTTCTTGAAGACAAAGTGAACCACTCTCATATGCTGACAAGCAAGGGTTGAGGAAAATCCTTAAGATAATGGCAACTAGAACATCATACCAGATGGGACTCCCACGCCAAACGGTGTGAGCTCTAGTTGGGACTTCATACCAGGGTTATCCCATGAATGTTGGAAGGTTTAGCACCGTCAACATTTCTGGCACTAGAAGGAGGGTAGCTAGTAGTACATGGCTGAAATTCCCCTCCCACTCACTCATCAACCATTTGGTCAAGGCAGTAACTCGCACTCCCCCTCTCACAACTCAAAATGTTTTTACTCCTCACCTCCTCGAATTGAACAAGATATTTCATATCAACACCTTCGCTACATCCGTCCCATCACTCGCTAGTTCACGAAAGTAGTCGGGTTGATGTCAGGCGTACAATATCTTCCACATGCATCTAAGAAGCCAAAAGCCACTCCCATAGGGGTTGTTGTATCATCGGTGGAAGAAGCAGTCCTTGCTACTCTTGAAGGTTTGGAAGAAGCTGTTGAAGATGGAGAGGAACCTCCAATATTCTTTGAAGATGAACAAGGCACTTTTGTGGTCTTGGGATCAAACTCTAGTATAGGAGGTAGAGGGGAAGGCAACATAGGAGGTGGAGGAAGAGTCAAAGTAATAGAATTAGAACTGGAACCATGATATTCCGAAGGAGAGAATAAGACAAAAAGAACGAAGAGATGGCTGACCCAAATCTTGAATTGATGATTCAGGGACCATTGGCTCTCCCGGCTATTCTACACAAGATTTTGAAGTGAGCAGAGAGAATAAAAATCAAGTTCAACCCTGACAGAGTGGTGAAGGAAAAAGACCAACTAGACAACTTCTACCTATAGTTGTAGACCCTTGAGGTACATTATGATGATGTAGCATGTAGATTGTTTCCATGTACCTTGGATGGTTGTGCAGCTGCTTAGTATCACAACCTTCCACCAAACTCCATATAGAACCGGGGTTCTTTCAAATATATGTTCCTTGAAAATTTTGTTGATCATAAGACCCCAACCATGCTACTTAGAGAATTGGGAAGCCTAAGGATGGAGGGAAAATAGAAAGTGAAAGATTTCAATTAGAGGTTTATGTGTATTTTTAGCAAGTTTGCAGCGGACACCAAATATCATGACTCCATCACTCTTGACTATTACATGTTTGCACTGCCAACCATCATTACATAGTTCATCAAGTGAGCTGCGAAGCCAACACTTATATAAAGTTGCGAAGAGTCTATTGTTGTTGAGAAAGACTTTCACGCCATTGGAGTCATCAAGGATGATGAGTCAACAAAAGACTACAAGGATGTGAGCAGAAAGCCCCAAGCAACGGCGAGCAATATCAAAGACAAGAATGCAACTGATATTGAGACCCTCACTCGCCTTCTAGAACTTGACCACCAAAGTGTCCGAACTTAAGCAACAGAAGATGGACACATTCTTGAGCATTCATCTACCTAGATAGAGACAGGAAATCAATTCATCAGCTGGCTCATCAAGCAACAACTGGTTCAGTTCCAAATTTGTGCAGAAGCCTATGTTCCAACTCGATCAATGCGTTGATCCTAAGTTTTGTTCCTTCCATGAAAAATTTCACCCCCAGAACTCTTGTTCAGATTGGAAGCGAGTTGTTACCTCTGTCTGTACTCATACACTCGAAGTGGATGGCAAAATACAGGAGTAGTCATAAGACATTGATGATAATGAAGATTTTTCAGCTAATGAAGCACCAAGTTCTGGGCATGTAGTGAACGCATACCAGTGCTTGCAAGTAGTCTCGCAGATGAACACTGATAAGCAACCCCAAAAGAAAAATGCTCGTTACCATGTTAGGAGTAAACGGGATCCCCCTACACTTGAGGAGATACAAGAGAACGTGAGAGAGCTAATAAAGAAGGCCGACCCACCAAATGCCTCAAAGAAACAAACACAAAGCAAGTCTGAGAAGATAGCGGTGGATAAGAGTACGTCCATAGGCAGAAAGTTGTAGAACACTCTGCCAGATAGTACGAACATCGTTCCACCCTAGACACCTTAGTGATTCTACCACCTCTGGATTACAATATAGTTGATGACACGAAGAAAACTTGAGCTAGCATCATTTTGTTCCAGCTAGCCAAAGTCTAGAGTCAGCGAGATATCCTGCTGCGCACATTAGGACAAACAACAACAGACAACGTGACCTCCACTAGCAAGGTAGCAAGCACACCTCCTGGATCACTATTCACTGTGCTCAATACACTTCGGATGGAAGAAGCAAACTCAGGTTGCCCCCCATTCCTGCTTTCATTCGAAGTTTTCAAATACAATGTCCACAACTTCTTGGTTGATTCTGGCACAACAGCCAATGTCATGCTGCTCTCCATTGCTAAGAAGATCAATGCATGATGGAGCAAAACATCCTCCAAAATCATCCAACTCGATAGAACATCAGCACTAGCCATTTGTGAACTATGAGAAGTGATCATCCGACTATCCCATGACAGTTGAGTCCACCAATGCATCAACATACTTGTTATGGACATACCAGAAGCATATGGCCTGCTACTCAGCAGAGACTACTCCAGCAAACTAGATGGATATTTTGCTACAGACTGGTCTCACATGTGGCTTCTATAAAAGGGTAGATGCAAACAAATCTAGGTGTTATTGGAGAGGTATATGAAATACAATGTCACGCCCCTTAACGGTGAGAACGAACCATTGACCTTCATAGAACTCATGTTTGGCAACTACTTCCTAGGAAAGACATTGGATTGTTATCTTGCACGATCAACACAACTTCATCAGACAAATAGTTGGGACTCCTTCCTCGCCCAACTGATGATAATGAATCTTGTACAGTTTTTTTTTCTAATAGTAGCAGTAGTAGCAACAACGGTATTAGTAGTTGTACCGGCATGCCAAACGGTCCATTTACAGACAAGTTGTGGGCCATGAGTCTTGACAAATCAAGAACACATGATGGCTCAAGGACTCAGTGTATTTTAGTCATCCAAAACAATGAATCATGCGTGATTTCAAGTTTTTTGAAGTCCAAAGTCACAAAATATGATGTTGAAGCACTCTTGCTGAACACACGATAGACCAACACCATGAACGAACAAAGCAACCTGGGAACTGACCATGATCTGAAGATGGCCAATCTCGGTACAAGTTACACACTGCAGCAGCAACAAATTGTTGACCACTTGCCCGAACAATACCGAGATGGGTATGCATGAGTAGATGATGACTTGAGTACGTATTGCACGTGAACAATCCAACATGAGACTCTAGGTAAAGGAGGAGACAAGCCATTGCAACAAAGAACATGTAACACATACATGTTGTTTGTCCTCCTTTTTCTAAAAAGATTGAATAGCATTTTAAGTGTTTGGATTACTTGCAAATTTCGTCATCATACTTGGCTTTCTAATTTAAATCCTGCACGTAACAATTTGGGAAGATCCGCTTATGCGTTGGCTTCAGAAACTTAAACCCTTCCCAAAATAAAAACAACTACCTCATGCTATCATTTGAGCCCATGTTGCACACACTACCTAAAACAGTGGTGTTGTCTTCACTTGTAGGTCCTCTGGAATGCCACCAGGTTTCGGTAGCAAAGCCCGATGGAATGGAACTGGTCCACGAGAAACTTGGCTCACACATGTATCATTTGAAATCACTTGACAGGAGGATTGATAATCTTCCTATCAATGGCCAAGTCCTCAAACACTAGTTTCAGTAGGTCAGGCCGTGCCTGTGGCATGTACATAGACTACTTGCTGCTTGTTGTTTCATTTGGTTTGTTTTGCTTATTGTCTTTTCTTTCGCTTTGTTTGAATATACTTACTATTTTTGTTCACATTCATTTTTTTTTTTTGATATATTACTATTTTTTTTACGGAAATAAGTGTTGCCAACTACTACGTTATGGATTTTGAATAGAGTATGTGGCTGAAATTTGAAGAGACTTGTAACATTGCACCACTTGGCCCATCTTGTGTCCATTTTCTCTGTGCTTGGTTACAACCTTCGGTTGATGAAGTCCTGACAGAAAATATGAACTTCCTATAAGCAAATCTTTGGTCCAATTGTGAACTTGTGTCCACACTAGGAAGCCCCATGCCTGTACTCAGCTTTTTGCTTTGTGTGTTTAAGCCAATCCAACTAGTAGAAACGGATAAGGGGAAAAATCTAAATGAGCAAACCTATGTTACAGGTCTTAAAAGCTTCTTTGAAGGAACAAACTCTTTTTCTCTCAATAATTCGGGATCCCTCTTTCGACCCAAAAATAAATAAGTGCCTATGCACAGTTCTCTTAAAAAATAAAAAGGCAAAAGAAGAGAAAGGCTTCCTACACAGAGAGGTAAAGCATGCAAATCCACTGGGGTACTGACCAGGCTTGCTAGCAGCGGAGAAATGTGTGTGTTCCTGCATGACTCTACTGGGGTATTGTCCAGGCTTGTTGGCAGTGGAGCAACACCAAAGATGAAAACTTATATTCTGAAAATCTCCACCTCGCGAACTAAACTACCCTTCATGGATTTGAAACACTAAGATCTAAGCTGAAATTTTGATTGTGCTTGATTGAGTTGGAAAAGGGTGAACCATGTATGTCCATGGGGTAAGCAGGGAAACTAAAGTAACCTTCACAGTGATTCAATACTCCCCGA
The DNA here is from genome assembly GCA_000404065.3 of Pinus taeda. Lineage (NCBI taxonomy): Eukaryota > Viridiplantae > Streptophyta > Pinopsida > Pinales > Pinaceae > Pinus > Pinus taeda. Next base: position 17,330 of record APFE030570774.1, read on the forward strand.
AAGACCGAGGCCCTATGCTAGCAATCAACCAAAATGTGCTAGCGATGAACCAAAATAGAGAAGCTGGAGTTCTACCAGTGCGTCGCCAAGTGCTGCAGTGGTTACAACCACTCTCCAAAATTTTGGCTTGCACCAATTTCGGAGCCTCCCCTGAAGAGTTTCACTTGATGATTTCACACACTTGGGTTCACTCTATGAGCTCGTGTGACTCTTTACATTAGCCTTTCTTATTCATTGCATCCAATCCTCTGCATGTTGATGCGCAAATCATGCTTGTGACCGTGTTCCGGTTATGCTCAAATTCTTTGATTCATATGTGTCTATTATGTTCGCCATGAAAGCATCTGTCGCACTCACACAAGCAGTCACATTCACTATCGCGCAAGTGTCATCTTGATCATGAACGATCAATCATGACTGTCACGCTTATCGCTTGCACCATCGGTTAGTCATGTTGAACATGTGTATTTGGATGTTTTTGTCGTCTTGTCATCAATTCATGCGAGTGTGCATTTGTATTATCACCTATGCATCTCTCGACTGTTCACACACTTAAATAATTTTTTCTGAAGTTATGATGACCAGAATGCTCACTGACAGCTGGACCATCACCATGGTTTGGTCGTCTCATCATCAAGTCATCCGAGTGTGTTTTGGAACCGAAACATGTGAACCTGGTTTGGTCTAAGGGTATTCCTAGGAACTGTATCAAAGAGGAATATACGCTAATGATTAATAGCTTTCAGATATTTTTAATATGTGAAGGAAGGTATGCAATCACTTTTCTTTACCATTTGAGACTTTTGTTACATTTTGAAGTGGGGCCACAAATAAACTTTCCTTATTTCCTTTGTACGAGTTTGAACAAGATGGTAAGAGGGGTTAAATTAATTTCCAAAAAGGTTGAGACCAGCATTTATCATCATGGAGTGATAAAAATTTTAGTTACTCATGAGATAGGGAAGCAGGGTAGTAGTCGGAAAAAGTTACTTAGACATAATTTTACTCCAAAAGGTAGTTCCAAATCTATAGAAGGGAACAACCCAGTGGATAGTAATAAGGATTTGGATAGTAGGAAAGAGAGTAGTAAGAAGAAATAGAAGAAGTCAAGAACTAAAGAAAACATTTCCGGCCGTACTTCACCAAAATCTGTGAATCAATCAGACAAGGGTAAAGCAATAGAGGAAGAGGAATCTCCTGCACCAACAAGTTGATCATTAAAAGGTAAAATCCCTTCACTTGATTCAAAAACACAAAGTAAAGCCTCAAAGGGTGAGAAGAAGAAAAGGAAGAAAGATGGTAGTGTTGGAGAAGAACTCATAGATATTGTTTCATAGGTAGTTGTTGAATTGCCTCAATAGGACACTCTTGAGCCAAGGGTTAGAAAGATGAAAAAGCCTACGATAATTGAGAAGGGTGACATAGCATAAACTATTGAAAGAAAGGAGAAACATGCACAAAAGGGAGAGATCTCAGAGTCCATGCCACAGACCAAAATGAAGAAGAGGAGTTTGTTTCAAGAACCTATCCTCACTCCTGAAAATGAATCTGGCGAGTCATCAAAACCTACATGATGAACTACTAGGAGCATGGCACATCAAGTAATGGCCACTCATACCCATCCTTTTCTAGAAAATCCAATAGATGTCCTTGCTTCAGCTAAAAAGGAACATGCAAAGGTTGAGACACTTAGTGAAACATTCTAGATGCAAAGCTTCACTCAAAGAAAAAGCTTCAATTGTGAACATTCTAGATCCAAATAGCTGATGTTCAGGCAAGTTGAAAGAAGAATCCATTTTTGAAATTTTTAGGAATGATTCAATACTTTTTGAAAGAGGAAATGCAATGACCTAGGCATGGGAGAATGTTGAGTCTCATTTTTAATGCCTTTCATACCCCATATTGTCTTCTATTTTTGACCAACTTTACCTCGAAACCTACTCACCACTTTCCTATTATTAGGGTTCACCCCTAACCCCTTTATTTATGTAATAAACCCAATAGGGTTGAGTCATAGTCATAGTTAGTTAAAGATTCAATAAGTCCTGTATTAACAATGATAAGTGGTTGACCCGATTTAAGAAAGGGACCACAGTTAGTTGCAAACAGGTGATAATTAATAAATAAAGTGGTTAACCCATGTTATGCAAAGGACCACTAGTCGTTAGTTTGTTGAAGGTAATTTAGCTATAAATAGCCGTAGTTAGAAGGGGAAGATCATCGAGTATTATTTTGTAATCGAGCTATACTTTGCTGGAGGTTGCCCCCTCGAAGAGACAAGTGACCATTGCTTTTATCTATGAATAATAAAATACTTGTTGTTTTTTCTCATTTTATTATGTGTTCTGGGTTGTACTTCTTCAGATATTTGGTATTCTGGAATTTCTCGCAGGTCAAGAGCATAACAAGTGGTATCAGATCACTTTCCAGGGCCATGGTACCTCCATTTTTGCAGATTTTTTTTTTAAGGCTAGAGACGTGTTATGGCGTCTTTAAACCACTGGATCTATCATTGAGCACATAAACCTATGGATTTGGGGAGGCATGCATGCAAGAAATATAATAGATGGTCACGCTTGTTGGACTCCCTTGTAACTCCTATGGGCACCCCTTCGAGTAGTAGTGCATTAGATAGAACCACTCATGGACTACACTTCCATGTACCTTCTGGGTATCTCAGAAGCTCCCTCCGCTCACTTGAAACCAGGCCTTAGATAAGTCATCAGCCATCTTCCTACTACAGTACACTGAGAACAGCACTTGGGGAGATTACTCGCGCGTACAATAGGGTGGTCGGGTAGCACAACTAAGGGTGTGTGGTTGATCCTCCTTAGTTAGTGCCCTAAAATATTGGGTTGAGTACTATTCTTAGACCCTTACGTATATTGCAATAGGTAGCACCTGACACTCCTTTGTGACCATAGTTACTTCGGCTCTCTGAAGATTGCCTATTATCTTATCTGCTAGATCATATCCATCAGTTAGGGTTTTACTGCCATAGTAAAATTCAAATCTAGTAGTTGGGGTTCTGTTGTCGTCGCACCAATTAGATCCACCAGTTGCGGTTTTACCACCATAGTAAAATTCGGATCTAGTAGTTGAGGTTATGTCACTGCCGCACCAATCAAATCCACCAGTTGAGGTTCTATTGCTGTAGTACAACTCACATTCACCAGTTGGGGTTTCGCAGGTAGATCTGACACTCTACGCAATGCATCTTGTTGTTGCTATAGTCTGGGCCCGATTTTTTGCAGGACATTGGGCAGGATCAAGTTTTATGATATTTGGACACTGCAGACAAATGTGATGAACATGCACCTTCGCAAAAAAAGTGGTCCTGTCAAGCCTTCCAGCTTGAAAGTAAGAAACAGCATGGTACACCTTCATCAAGCAAACCAAGGACCATTGAAGACTTTGCGCACTTCACCATGCGGAAGTGAAGCTATGATACACCATGAAGACATCCATCACTCAACATCACTGTAGCTCGACAGGCACTCCAGCAGCAGCACAAATGTACCATCATTGTCATGTCAAGTCATGTCGAGTCAATTTATGAGTCATTTTGCCCACATCTCCACTATGGGCTTGTTTTCAATCAATGTGATGTAACGTGGAAGTCCAAGAGACCTACTTGTTGAACATAGAGTCATGAAAGTAAAAATCATGGAATTCGAATGGTCATGAGCGTATTCGAATAGCCACAAGGGTCAGTTTCACCCTTGGCTATAAATACCCCCTCATTTGTACATGAAAGGACTTTTCACCTCAACTCCTCCCACATAGCCAAGAGAGCTTGTAATCTTTTCTTTGAGGAGTAAGTAGTGGCTCCAACACCTTGCTAATGGGGTTAGTGATGTATGGTGTAACGATGTGTCTTGGAACTTTCGCTTAATTCAAAAGCATGTTAACATGCCAACACGTTTCACACATGTATTGTATTTGTTGTAAGGCTGATATTTAACACTTGTAATGCATGTTGCTTTAACCTATGTTCTACATCTGAACTGATTCATTTGTTGTAATTCATAATCTATTAATGGAAATGTGTTGTATATGCTGCTAACGTTGTCTTGTCCATGTCAACTGTTTTGCCGAACATCAGAAATACCTTTCACATGAACCTTGTTGTAACAACTATTGCACTTGTTTGGAATGATCCGTGAGTGTTGTACATGTTATCTTATCTTGTATGTTGTGACTACCACATTTGAGTGGACTGCTCCATGGAAGTTGTGTATGTCCTTTGTGTTGTGTGTTCCTAGCCGAGTTGGGACTGATCCCTTTCAACCTGGAACTCACCTTAAACTTTTCCCCTTACAGTGAAAGAACCATTGACACAAGTACACTTACACTCACTAGGAACTCGAACCTCACTTCTCAAAGACAAAGCAAACTATTGTCCTGTGCTGACAAGCAAGAGCTGAGGCAAATCCTTAAGATAATGGCAATAGAGACATCATACTGGATGGGACTCCCACATCAAATGGTGTGACGTCAAGTTGGGACTTCATACCAGGGTGATCCCATGAATGTTGGCAGGTCTAGCACCGTTAACATTTCTGGTGCTAGAAGGAGGGTAGCCAGTTGTACATGGCTGAAATTCCCCTCCCACTCACTCATCAACCATTTGGTCAAGGCAATAACTCGCACTCCCTCTCTCATGACTCAGCAGTTGATTACTCCTCACCACACATAATTGAACACGAGATTTCATATCAACACCTTCTCTCCGTCCATCCCATCACTCGTTAGTTCGCGAAAGCAGTCAAACTGATCCCAAGCGCACAATATCTTCCACACACATCTAAGAAGTGAAAAGACACTCCCACAAGGGTTGTTCTATCATCGGTGGAAGAAGCAGTCCTTGCTACTCTTAAAGGTTTGGAAGAAGCTATTGAAGATGGAGAGGAACCTCCATTCTTCTTTGAAAATGAACAAGGAACTCTTCTGATCTTGGGATCAAACTCCAGTATAAGAGGCAGAGGGGAAGGCAGTGTTGGAGGTGGAGGTAGAGACGAACTGACAGACTTAGATCTGGAACCAACAGATTTCAAAGGAGAGGAAGAAGATGAAGAGGATGAAGAGATGGCTGACACAAATCTTGAATGGATGACTTAGGGACCATTGGCTCTCTCGGTTGTTCTACACAGGATGTTGAAGTGAGCAGAGAGAATGAACATCAAGTTCAACCCTAACAGCATGGTGAAGGCAGAAGACCACTTAGACAACTTCTACCTACACTTGCAGACCCTTGAGGTACGTTATGACGACATAGCATGTAGATTGTTTCCATGTACCTTGGATGGTTGTGCAGCTTCTTGGTATGACAGCCTTGCACCCAACTCCATACAAAACTGGGGTTCTTTCAAACATATGTTCCTTGAAAAGTTTGCTGATGATAAGACCCCAGCCATGCTACTCAAAGAATTGGGAAGCCTAAGGATGGAGGGAAAATATAAAGTGAAAGATTTCAATCAGAGGTTTATGCGTATTTTGAACAAGTTTGCAACAGACACCATACCTCATGACTCCATCGCTGTCGACTATTACACATCTACACTTCCAACCATCATTGTGCAGTTCATCAAGCGAGATCTGAAGCCAACACTTTTAGAAAGCTGCGAAGAGGCTATTGCTGTTGAGAAATACTTGCGCTCAATTGTAGTTATCAAGGATGATGAATCAACAAAATACTCCAGGATGCGAGTAGAAATCCCAAAGAAATGGTGAACAAGGGCAGAGATAAGGAAGCAACTGATATTGAGACCCTCAATCACCTTATCAAGAACTTGACCACCGAAGTGTCTGAACTCAAGAAGTGGAAAACGGACACATTCGCGAGCAGTCATCTGCCCAAATAGAGACAGGAAAGTAGTTCATCAACCAGCTCATCAAGTAACAACTGGTTTGGTTCTAAATTAGTGCAGAAGCCTATGTTCCAACTCGATCAATGCATTAATCCTAAGTTTTGTTCCTTCCATGAAGAATTTCACCCCGAGAACTCTTGTTCAGATTGGAAGCGAGTTGTTATTTTTGTCTGTGCTCGTACACTCGAGGTGGATGGTGACATATAGGAGCAACCATAAGACATTGATGATAATGGAGAGTTTACACCTGATGAAGCACCAACTTCAAGGCATGTGGTGAACGCATACCCGTGCTCACAAGTAGTCTCAAAAACAAACACCGAGAAGCAGCCCCAAAAGAAAAATGCTCGTTACCATCTTAGGAGTAAAGGGGACCCCCCTACACTTGAGGAGATGCAAGAGAAGGTGAGACAGTTGACAAAGAAGGTTGACCCGCTAGCTGCCTCAAAGCAACAAACACAAAGCAAGTTCGGGAAAATAGCGGCATATAAGAGTACGTCCATAGGCAAGAAGTTGCAGAACACTTTGCCGGACAGCACGAACATCCGTTCCACCCCAAACACCTCAGTGATTCTACCACCTCTAGATTACAACATAGTTGATGACATGAAGAAAACTCTAGCGAACATCAGTTTTTTCAAGCTAGCCAAATTTCAGAGTTAGCGAGATATCTTATTGCACGCATTGGGACAAATAACAAGAGACAATGCAGCCTCCACCAGCAATGGAGTAAGCACACCTCCCGAATCACTATCCATTGTGCTCAATACACTTCATATGGAAGAATTAAACTCAGGTTGCCCCACATTCTTACTTTCATTCAAAATTTTCAACTACAATGTCCACAATTGCTTTCATTCTAGCACGACATCCAATGTCATGCTGGTCTCCATTGCTAAGAAGATCAATGCACGATGGAGTGAAACATCCTCTAGAATCATCCAAATCAATAGAACATCAGTACCAGCCATTGGTGAACTATGAGAAGTGACCATCCGACTATCCCATAATAGTCGAGTCCACCAATGCATTAACATAGTTGTTGTGGACATACTGGAAGCATATGGCCTGCTACTTAGCAGAGACTGGTCCAACAATCTAGATGGATATTTTGCTACAGACTGGTCTCACATGTGGCTTCCATACAAGGGTAGATGCAACCAAATCTGGGTGTTATTAGAGAGGTATATGAAACATAATGTCACTCCCCTTAACGGTGAGAATCAACCATTGGCCTTCGCAAAACTCATGTTTGGCAACTACTTCTTGGAAAAGACATTGGATTGTTATCTTGCATGGCCAACCCCAATCTCATCAAATAAGTAGTTGGGACTCCTTCCACGCCCAACTGATGATAGTAGTAGTAGTAGAAACAATGGTAGTAGTAGCAATACCATTGTGCCAAATAGTCCATGTACAGACAATCTGTGGGCCATGAGTCTTGACAAATCAGGAACACATGATGGATCAAGGACTGAGTGTATTTTAGTCATCCAGAACAATGAACCATGCATGATTTCAAGTTTTTTGAAGTCCAAAGTCACAAAGGACCAACACCATGAATGAACAGAAAAACGTGGGAACCCACCATGATCTGAAGATGGCCAATCTCGGTACAAGTTACACACCACAGCAGCAACTAATAGTTGACCACTTAATCAAACAGTACCGAGATGGATCTGCATGATTAGATGATGACCTAAGTACCACTTGCATGTGAGCAATCCAACATGAGATTCTAGGTAAAGGAGGAGACAAGCCATTGTAGCAAGGAATAGGTAACACATACATGTTGTTTGTCCTCCTTCTTTCGAAAATATTGACTAGCATTTTAAGTGTTTGGATTACTTGGAAATTCGTCATCATACTTGGTTTTCTAATTTAAATCCTACACGTAAAAAATCTGGGAAGATCCACTTACGCATTGACTTCAGAAACTTAAACCCTTCCTGGAATAAAAACAACTACCCCATGCTATCATCCGAGCCCATGTTGCACAAACTAACTGAAATAGTGGTTTTGTATTCACTTGTAGGTTTTCTGGAATGCCACAAGGTTTCGGTAGTGAGGCCGATGGACTATCACTGATCCACGAGAAACTTGGCTCACACATGTATTAGTTGCAATCACTTGACGAGAGGATTGATAATCTTCCTATCAAAGGCCAAGTTGTCAAACACTAGTTTCAGTAGGTTGGGCCGCGGCCATGCCATGTACATAGTCTGCTTGTTGGTTCTTGTTTCATTTGGTTTGTTTTGCTTGTTGTCTTTGCTTTCACTTTGTTTGAACCTTCTTACTATTTTTTTCACGTTCATTTTGTTTAATTGATATATTACTATTTATTTATTTATTTTTTTCTCAGAAATAAGCGTTGTCAACTACTACGTTCTGGAATGCCAGAAGGTTTCGGTAGCGAGCCTGATGGACTGTCACTGATCCATGAGAAACTTGGCTCACACATGTATTAGTTGCAATCACTTGACGAGAGCATTGATAATTTTCCTATCAAAGGCCAAGTCGTCAAGCACTAGTTTCAGTAGGTCGGGTCGCAGCCATGCCATGTACATAGTCTGCTTGTTGGTTCTTGTTTCATTTGGTTTGTTTTGCTTGTTGTCTTTGCTTTCACTTTTTTTTATTCTTCTTACTATTTTTTTCACATTCATTTTGTTTAATTGATATATTACTATTTATTTATTTTAATTTATTTATTTTTTTTTCTCAGAAATAAGTGTTGTCAACTACTACGTTCTGGCTTTTGAATAGAGTATGTGGTTGAAATTTGAAGAGACTTGTGACACTGCACCACTTGGCCCATCTTGTGTCCATTTTCTCTGTGCCTGGTTACAACCTTCAGCCGATGAAGTCCTAATAGGAAATACGAACCATCTGTAAGGAAATCTTTGGTCCAACTGTGAACCTGTGTCCACACTGAGAAGCCCCATGCTTGTACTCAACTTTCTGCCTTGTGTGTTTAAGCTGATCCAACTAGTAGAAAAAGAGAAGGGGAAATATCTAAACGAGCAAACCTATGTCAGGGGTCTTACATGCTTCTCTGAAGGAACAACCTCTTCTGCTCTCAATAAGTTAGGATCCCTCTTCCAACCCAAAAATAAATAAGTTCCTATGCATAGTTCTCTTAAAAGATACAAATTCGGAAGAAGAGAAAGGCTTCTTGTGCAGAGAGGTAAAGCATGCAACTCCAGCGGGGTATTGACCAAGCTCGCTGGTAGTGGAGAAATGTGTGTGTTCCTGCATGACACCGTCGGGGTACTGTCCAACTTGTTGGCAGCGGAGCAACACCAAAGATAAAAACTTATACTTTGAAAATCTCCAACTCGTGAACTAAACTACCCTTCTCGGATTCGAAACACTGAGATCTAAGTTGAACTTTTGATTGTGTTTGATTGAGTTGGAAAAGGGTGAACCATGTATGTCCATGGGGTAAGTGGGGAAACTAAGGTAACCTGCACAACGATTCAATACTCCCTGAAATACCAAGGCCCTATGCTAGCAATGAACCAAAACAGAAAAGATGGAGTTCTACCAGTGTGTCGCCAAGTGTTGTAGCGCTTACAACCACCCTCCAAAATTTTGGCCTGCACCAATTTCAGAGCCTTCCCTAAAGAGTTTCACTTGATGATGGCACATAATCAGGTTCACTCTGTGAGCTCGCATGAGTCATTACATTAGCCTTTCTTGTTCATTGCATCTAATTCTCTGCATACTGATGTCCAAGTCATGCTTGCGATCGTGTTCTAGTTATGCTCAAGGTATTTTCTTTGTATGTGTTTGTTGTGTTCGCCATGAAAGCATCTATCACACTCACACACGAGTCACATTCACTATCGCTCAAGAGTCATCTCGATCATGAACAATCAATCACGAGTGTGATGCTTGTCACTTGCACTGTCTGTCAATAATGTTGAACATGTGTATCTAGATGGTTTGGTCATCTTGTCATCAAGTCATGCGAGTGTGTGTTCGTATGATCACCTATGCATATTTCAACTATTCACACACTTAGTCATTTTTGCTGAAGTTCTGATGAGCATACTCCTCACTGACATCCAGATAATCACCCTACTAATTTCGACTCGATCGACTGTCAACTAGAACAACGCAGAAGCACCAAGCTAGTCCTTTCAAGTTGCGTTGCCTGCAAGCAACTCAGCCAAATCTCATACTGGCCACCCGGATAGTCAGACCCGACAGTCACCCCGGGACTAACTCCCCTCAAAATTTGCGGAGAGACCATTGACCTCACCCGTTCTAGTGATTGAATAAATTACACAGATAGGCCAGACAAACACCGAGTACCCATCCCTGTCTCCTTCAGAAAATTGCGCAGTTTTCCCAGTTAGTCATCTGGACAGTTGACCGACTGTTCATCTCAATAATTGTGCAGTGCTCATGAGCAAGCCTTCTACTACCCATCAGTCAGCTCAGATTAGAAATTGCGTAGAGATGATCAGCAGGCTGGCCTCCTGGGCGCATTGTAGTTCTCCCAGCTAGTAGCTCCTAGTAGAAGATTGCCTGTTCCCTCTAGGAATTGCGTATTTTTTTCTGCTAGTGACTAAGCATCCACCATTATTTGTCCTCAACACCTTTATCTTCTTCTCTGTCTGATTTTCCACCAGAGTCTTAAATTCTTTAAACCTGTCAAAGACTTCAGATTTCTTCTTAAGTAAATATATCAATGTATTCCTTAAGAAGTCATTTATAAATGATAAATAGTACACAGACTTACCCAGTGATGGAACTTTCACAGGTCCAAACACATCACTGTGCACAAGCTCTAATATTTGTTTCGTCCTCTTACCAACAGAGGGGAAACTCACCCGATTCTGCTTCCCATATACACAATTTTCACAGAAATCAAAATCCAGAGAGCTATTACTCATACCTTCTACCATACCTTTACCATGAAGTATTCGAAGGCCCTCCTCTCCAATATGTCCAAGCCTTTGATGCCACAGCATGGTCTTCTCTCTAGAGACCACTATATTTTCTTCTCCATTTTTAGGAACCATAGAACTATTGCACTCATCAGCAATAGTGCTACCTTGCAACTTGTACAAAGTTCCAATCCAAACTCCCTGGATGAATACCAGTGCTCCTCAAACCATCTTACAGGTATCCTTCTCGAACACTGTCTTTACACCTACATCATCCAACTTGCTTACAGAAATCAGATTTCTAGCCAATGCAGGAATATGC